>CXYZ01005797.1:3233910-3246349 GCA_900006705.1 Sonneratia caseolaris
TAATTATATTTATATAATTAATATTTAAAAAATTCCAAAAATTTTCTTTTTATTATAATATTTTATATTTTTTGGGTTGGCAAAATTTTTTTTAGCCAAACATCACTATATAAAAAATCGGATGTATGAAAACACACACTCAAGCACAGTTTTGGGCCATGCCACTTTTTGCCAACTCTACTTGTGAGTTGGTGACTCACTAAAGTTTTGACCCAGATCTAGAAAATTTATTCATGAAAGTAGCATTCAAGATAAATCTAATAATAAGAGTAATTAAATGTCTCAAAATTGAGAAAAGAGGTTAGTTATAACTTTATTATTTTTGATTTAAAACATAAAATAATATATTGTAAATTTAATTCGTATCGTAAGCTATCCGTACAATTTTATTTTCCTATTCTTCTACCATATTGTACGTATATATTTGTGATAACGATAATGAACATAGATGAAGGAATAATTTCACCTTATGGCCGGCTTTACGCGTCCGATTGCCCCTCCTCGTGAGCCAGGCATGGCCAGCATTTGCCACGAGGTATTCACTTCCTCTTTCCAACGCTAATGGAGATCCGAAGCTCGAAGCTTCTGGACGGGTCAGTGCTGCCACCCCCAAGTGGGTCCAGAGCCGGTGAAAGAAGACTCGAAACCGGGCTGGATCCTCCGGATGGTCAATGAGAGGCGGCCGATGCCACCTCTGCCAGATACAAAGCGGTTTGAGCAGCCATTGTTGGGCTCGCCAGAGGAGCTCAGCTGGCTGTTCGTTATGATCACAGCCCTCTACAAGGAATCGATGTCGCAGATGGCCTATGAGTGGCTTCTTAATTTCAGAATCGAGTTGCCGGCAAGAACCTACAAAGACAACTGAAACCGTGTAGATGTCTAAAGCAGACTTTGAATTAACATAAGGCACTTCAACCTGACACGTTGGTCAGCTCTGTTTATATACTCTGTCTTCAGTGTAGAAGTTGAGAACTAGGAAAAAAACTCTCGACAGAAAACGCACATACAGCTTCATATAAGATGAAGTAACAATGCCTGAAAATGACCTTCACGTATCAATACATAAAATCACTGAAAACCCCTCCAAGTACGGATGGTCTGGCTTTATACATTCTCAAACATCAGTGATCGACAATAGTTGGAAATACCGTGTGAACTCTGGTGGTTATACATGACCTGCAAAGCTCCTGAAGATAAATTACTTGCAAAAAATGGAAAAACAGTGAGATTAGAAAGGCATTTCCTTAGCGGCATCCGCACAAAAAGATCTATGCGCTGATACCTCAACATGAATCCACATCTACTTCTCCTTGATCTTATCGTACTTTTGCTTTTCAGTGCCTGCTCTCAGGCGCTGCCATGGCAAGCTGAGGAAAAACTGGGGGGAAAAAAGAGAGAAAAACCATGGGGTGGAGTCGTCATACTCCTACGCGTAGTCTTACTCGTGAATGATTAGAACATGTAGTCGTGAACAACACACGTTCACGTGTCTGTTAATCGATCTTCCTGTCGCAAAACTTATGTAATCTATATATATATATATATATATATATATATATATATATTTTTTTTTTTTGTTTCAATGAATTCCCCAACACAGAGAGAAGTTCCGATGTAGAAGAAGCTCATCACTAGGATGATAATTAAGCGATAACGCAGTCGACGTATAATAAATATACAAGACCAAACACGCTAGTGTGCCTACGGCAGTATATGAGTGAATTATATATATGATAGCAAACTGGTCCAACAGAGACTAGGAATCCAATAACGTAACTCTCCACAATCAAAGCTGTAAGCATTGAGTCTTTATTTTATTCCATGCGATAACGATCCAGCGAGGGAGAGACGTTCAGTTTTCAGTTGGAGGCTTGTGCGGGGGGTTCCGTGGAGGCACTTTGCGAAGGGCCTTTGGCGGCTTCTCTGGGGCCCATGGCTTCATCTTGCGCGGGGGCTTGAAGGCGTCTTCAACTTCTTCTGCAAGAATGTGGCCGTGTGGTGGCTTCTCGCCCTTTCCCTTTGGTGGCTTGTCCTCCTCCCTTGGTGGCAATTTGTCCATCTCCTCGACCTCCTCTGCAAGGAGGTGACCGTGCGGAGGCTTGTGCTTTGGGGGCGGCTTCTCCCCCTTTCCCTTTTTGTCCGTCTCCTCGGCCTCCTCCGCAAGGAGGTGACCGTGGGGTGGCTTGTGCTTTGGGGGTGGCTTCTCACCCTTTCCCTTGTTGCCCGTCTCCTCGGCCTCCTCTGCAAGGAGGTGCCCGTGGGGTGGCTTGTGCTTTGGGGGTGGCTTCTCACCCTTTCCCTTGTTGCCCGTCTCCTCGGCCTCCTCTGCAAGGAGGTGCCCGTGGGGTGGCTTGTGCTTTGGGGGTGGCTTCTCGCCCTTTCCCTTCTTGTCCATCTCCTCCACCTCCTCGGCAAGCAGGTGCCCGTGCGGAGGCTTGTGCTTTGGGGGTGGCTTCTCGCCCTTTCCCTTCTTGTCCATCTCCTCAACCTCTTCAACAAGAAGATGACCATGAGGTGGCTTCTTGCCCTTGCGCTTGGGCTGTTCCTCCCCCTTCTTGGGTGGCCGGTGAGCATCTTCCTCCTCCTCCTCCTCTACTAGTACATGTCCCGGATGGTGGGGCTTGTCGTCCTTGCACTTCTTGGGTGGCTTGTTCATGTCTTCAACCTCCTCGGCGAGAATGTGACCATGATGGCGGCCATGCGGTGGCTTGTCACCTTTTCCCTTGTGCGGCTTGTCTTCCATTTTTGAAGGTTCGTTGTCCTCCGAGTTCTCTTCTGCGAGAATATGGCCATGCGGAGGTTTGTGCTCAGACGGTGGCTTCTCTCCCTTGCCTTAAGATCAAAATTAAAGTACCGAGAAATATTAGAGGCAGATTTAGACTGGGATGTTTGAAGTATATCTGAGTTCAACAGATTAACACTAGAGTACAAAATTTTAAGCGGACACCAGCTAATTCCGTTCTCAAGTACCTTGTGGTGGCTTCTCCCCATGTTTTGGCGGGTTGTGCTCGGGAAATGGCTTGTAGCCGTCTTCAACCTCTTCTACGAGAATGTGGCCCGGATGGTGGCCATGTGGAGGCTCGTCATGTCCTGGGTGCGGCTTGTGCTCGGGGATCGGCTTGTGGGAATCCTCCTCACGTTCCAGAAGACGCCTCCCACCGGGGTGGCGCTTGTGGTGATCGCCCGGGTGATGGTGGCCGTGGTCGGCATTGGCAACGGCGGCGATGGTGAGGATCACCACGCCGAGGACGATCAGTGGCGAGCGCTTGGAAGATGAAGACATATGCTGAGGGAAATGGTTTTGGTTGGTTTGGGGGATGTGAGAGAGTTGATGGGTGAGGTGGAAGTGGAGCGAGGGGAGTGACAATTTATAGGGCTCTGCTTTGACCCCTTGACGTCACCGACCATGTCACTCAATTTTGGAGTTTTGCGTCGAGAGTTGGTAAGTCGGCGGTGCCACCGGTGGTGTGGAATATTTTCCCTGTTTAACTGAGCCCGATGTTTTAGTAAAGGAGGTACCAAAACGATTCATAAGGAGATTGATGAGCAAAGTATATATATACATCACGGCCATATCATACATTCTTTCAGCAATCCCCACTGCCTCCACGCCCATCCAGTGGAGTCCGACGTGCTCCCGGAGATTCGCTCCGTCGATTAAAATTTCAACAGTAATATTTACACGTGAATCATATGCAAATACCATGTAGTCATCATTGCTCCCATTGTGGATATGTAAGGCAATTTATGATAATCATGTCGTCCTCCGTCCATGATAAACACGCGCAATCGGAGCGTGGGCTGGGTCTCTTTCGGGATGGATTACTTTGCTCCGGTAAGTCACGTCCATAAATGAAGCAATTGTGAACCGCGTGATTATCAATGATTGACATATCTATCCATTCTTATGTTGCTGTTGGTTTCTTATAATACGAATACGTCGTGATAATATGATACAATTATTCACTAAATAATATAAAAAAACTTACATATTTATGTATTATAATAAAAAGAACTAAATTAAAAGTAAAAATGCATAATATTATACTGACCTAATATTAGAATATCATAATATATAATTAATATAATTACAATATTATTTTTTATATTCTATAAAAGATAATATTTCTTACCCTCATCCCAAGACAAACATATAATCAACTAAAATGTTTATTTTGCACGATGAAATGACATGTTGATTTTAAGTATATGATAAAGGTTAATAATAGAATCATAACTTATTGACCATAACAAAAATAAGGGAATCGACTTGAGACTTCTTACTTTCAAAGATTTAATAAATCAATTTGAAAATTCTCTTATTTGACTTTAAACGTGGCACGAGGTAAATCGATATATTCATTGTTATATCATCAATTTGCTCGATTGTATCACTCTATTAGCATGTTTTGCGTATCAGACTTCTTAAGATTATTCTATTTTGATACTATGTGAAAATTTAAAATAACATAAAGGAATTGGTGTAAAGATGATACAAGCACTTGATAGTAATACGACCAAATGTACGGTAATATAATATTTGTTATTATGACTGACTCATTAAATAATATAAAAGATTTACGTATTTATATGTTATAATAAAAAAATTAAATATGAAAGTAAATATATATAATATTATTCTGATTTAATATTAAAAAATTTATAATACATAACTAATATAATTGTTGTAATATAATATTATTTTACATAGTATAGAGAAGATAACATCTCCTACACATATACTCACCCTATAAGTGCTATCACATGATAAAATTATTTCATGAGATACAACCTCTCTGAATATGCTTAATCACAATCCCGATAGTTCAATTAAAGTGGTATCAATCAACGTAAATTCCACCGAATAGAGTTAACGTAAGAGAATTTATTTCTTTTTTATATTATATATTAATTATTTTTTATTAGTTACGGCACTTTTTGTGGATGGGAAAATAAAATATGACGTCACCGCCCATCTCAGCTAAGATTCTGAAATTATTGCATGAACCCGACAGTGGATGCATGAACAATGGGAGTCGGAGCTCAGAAGACTAACTAAGATCAGGTACAATCTGCCATGTGGATTAATATTATATAGAAACGAAACTTGCAATTAAAAAACTAAGGGAGTAACCTATCTCCTAGTCGTTTCCCGCCATCCACCGGCACTTGAATAGAGATATTCTCATAGGAATTTGCCATTAATGACCACGTGGAACTTTCACGTTGTTAAATATGACGGATTGTCCTGGAACTTACTTGTACTATCCTAATTTGGCTTATAACTACTCTTATTGGATTGAGTGACGATTACGAGCCGAGTTAGAAGTATAGATTCGTTGAATTGTAACTGATCCGAAATCGTTACTCTATTAAATTGGTCCGAAACCGTACCACACTGGCCTTAACTGTAAACCATAATCCTCAACTTGTCAAATATTACAATCTCATGAAATTTGCTAAAAAATTAAGTACCACAAATGACCGAGTATTTGATGGTTGATTGCAATAGCAAATCAATGGCTCATAATCAAATCACTGTTGGCATGCTCAATCAAATTACTGTTTATGTTGACAGTTACACTGATCATTCACAAAACAACAGCTATATATAATTTGAATTTTTTTAATTAAAAAAGTGATGCATTATTCACGGGTTGAATCAGCTCACTTAAACACAGTTTCGATTCAATTCATATTATTATGAATTGTGAACTATAATCGAACTGACACGATAAACATAGCAAGCCGACCCATAACCATGATAAACAATTTTAGAATCATTATTAATCAGTCTAGATTGTTATTGTAACAACTCTATAGAAAAGTTGTGTTCACACATGAGAAAAAGAAGATATTTAAGCAATGTAATATTATATATAGAAAAGGTTTAAAACATCCTTATATAAGATATTTATATACAGTAGTTAATACTTTAAATTAAATAAAATTATATTAAAACAGTTATATATTTTAAAATAATATTTTTAATATTGTATCGGATACTTGTGATTTGGTTTAAATCACCAAATCAAATTAAATATTATCAAATTGTTAAAATGATTCAGTTCAGTTCGGATACTGTTTTTCTTAAATTATAACTATCGAACTGAATTATTTTTAAAGTATATATATAATCTATATACTAAAAAGAATAAATATATATATAATATTTACAATAATTATCCCATTGAAATTATTTGCCTGCACATGCTAAGAACGTTTGGGTTTCATAATATTCAAGGCAAGAGGACGGTCCACAAGCGTCAAAGTTTGACCCACCAAATAATCTCTATTGCATAGAAAATTATACAAGTGGAATACATATTACGAATTATTTAAAATTTCGGTTTAATATTTATCATTTCGATTAAATCACTAAATGCTTCAGGATCTCAACGTTAGTTTCACCAGCAGATCCGAGGTTGCTTTACCGGAAATGAATGATCGATCATCGCGAGACCGCTGGATCGGCTTGTCGGCACCCCTTAGGGGCTCTTTAGATCAACGGCCCAAATTGATTCCAGTCGCCCGTACCTTTTGATGTCGTCCGCTGATTTGGCGAATGTCGCCATCGTGGCTGAGATGCGCAGTGACATAAGACTCCAGCAGTTTTTAATTCGCTAAGAGATAAATTATTATTATTTAACAAAATCCGACGAAGAATGGACAGTGTGTGAATAGCCCCGCACATGACCAATTTCGTGTCCCTAATCATCGCTCCCGTTTGGGAAAAGCGAACGGTGCCGGTGGAGTTGGCGATGAGAACGCCCGTCCGTGAGAGAATATTTATATAAAAAAAGGGGAATTTATTAATTTATTGGAGGCAGCTAGTACAGTTCTGAGTGTGAAAGCTAGACCGGTGAGAGCACAAATTGCATTAAGCCTCCCCCTTCTGTACGCGTTAAGCTACACTTATAATATTATTATTGGATAAACACGAATAAATTAAATCCTACCTAAGTATAAAATAGTGATATAATATCACATATTGGTCTAAACAATGGATTTATCGGCTGCCCCATTAGGTGCAAGTTACACACTCTATGGGTTTTGGAAGCTGACTAGGAGACGATCCTATGGAGTTGAAAAGTTGGACAATTTGGTGTTTTACTTAACGTAAAAAACCTTTCTTAGTGGGG
Source organism: Sonneratia caseolaris (assembly GCA_900006705.1). NCBI lineage: Eukaryota > Viridiplantae > Streptophyta > Magnoliopsida > Myrtales > Lythraceae > Sonneratia > Sonneratia caseolaris. The sequence goes on from CXYZ01005797.1 coordinate 3,241,053, forward strand.
TTAGAGAGCTATTAATTAATCCAAAGTGTCTATCTAAATTCAAAAAGATTAAAGCTGATTGGCAATTTAACGATCGACTATATCCACAGGCCATATATTTCCGGATTCAGACAACGAGTACGTTCATTCAAAGTACAAGGTCGTAATCGGTGATGCAGCTACCAGTGGTATTGATGCCACAAATGACTTTTTTTAACCATTAATATAATAATTAAATATTTTTCCAAATTTATCATAAAAGTTTCACATATAGTCATATACTACACGCTTTTTATCCGATGTAACAAGTAGTTCAATTTTTTGTCAAGTTATTCCAAGTATATTATGTTATGTAAAATATCATTAATCATGCTAAAAGTTAATATGTTATATATAATAATTTAAAGAAAATAAATGTTATATTAAAATTGATAAATAAATTTAAATTAATATCTTATTGAAATATATAAAAAAATTGTGCTAAATTTGAAAAATTATATAAAATTTATGGTTAATTGTGATACTAACTTTTTTTTTCTTTTTCACTGGAATGTCAGGCAAGATTAAACGAGAAAAGCTTTAGGGTACTAGCAAAGTTTTACTTGTACGAACAAAATGACCAAATCGTCAAACTTTTACACTCTCCATTGGATCCAAGTCCGATTCCAAAACCCACAGAGTATGTAAGGTAGGGTAGCTAACGAGCCAGTAGTAGCAAGATCTACACCTACTTAAGCAAAGTTTAATCAGCAATTAACTTTGCTAAATTTTGGTTATCTCAATTAATTGAATAAGATGTAACATATGTTACATCTAAGTCGTTAATTCTTATTACGATAACATTGTCTTGCATCTAGTCCTACGTTAAATATACCACATATATATATATATATATATGTATATGTTACTGTGTAAATATAAGCAAGATCTGTGTCGTAATATTCACTTTTAAATTCCAACTAATTGACAATATTTTCAAAGAAAAATCAATTATTTGATCATTTATATCCAACTTTTATCTTTTGGAGACACAATAAAGAGGATATCTCACCTCCTCCACTGCCTGCCTGACTGCACATTCAACTCTGGACGCAAAACTCCAAAGCTGAGTGACATGGTCGGTGACGTCAGGGGGGTCAAAGCAGAGTCCTATAAATTGTCAACTCTACTCCCTCCACTTTCACCTCACTCATCGACTCTCCCTCATCCCCAAACCAAACCATTCCCCTAAAGCATGTCCTCATCTTCCAAGTTCTTGCCACTGATCTTCCTCGGCGTGGTGCTCCTCACCACCGCCGCCATTGTCAATGCCGACCACGACCACCGTCACCCGGGGGGCTACCGCAAGCCACCCCATATGCACCACCCCAGTGGGAGGCGCCTCCTCGAACATGAGGAGGATTCCCACAAGCCGATCCCCGAGCACAAGCCGCAACCAGGACATGATGAGCCTCCACGTGGTCACCATCCGGGCCACATTCTCGTAGAAGAGGTTGAAGACGGCTACAAGCCATTTCCCGAGCACAGCCCACCAAAACATGAGGAGAAGCCACCAAGAGGTACTTGAGAAATGAATTACATCTTAATCTTACTGTTATTAACGGAATTAGCTGGTGTCCGCTTTTAAAATTTGCTACTTTGATTTTAATATGTTGAACACGTATATACTTCAAACATCCCAGATTAAATCCACCTCTAATATTTCTTGATACCTTAATTTTGATCTTCAGGCAAGGGAGAGAAGCCGCCGTCTGGGCACAAACCACCGCATGGTCATATCCTCGCAGAAGAGAACTCGGAGGACAGCGAACCATCCAAAAAGGAAGACAAGCCGCACAAGGAAAAAGGTGACAAGCCACCGCATGAAGGCCACCATGGTCACATTCTCGCCGAGGAGGTTCAAGACATGAACAAGCCACCCAAGAAGTGCAAGGACGACAAGCCCCACCATCCTGGACACGTACTAATAGAGGAGGAGGAAGATGGTCACCGGCCACCTAAGAAGGGAGAGGAACCGCCCAAGGGCAAGGGCAAAAAGCCACCTCATGGTCATCTTCTTGCAGAGGAGGTTGAGGAGCTGGACAAGAAGGGCAAGGGCGAGAAGCCACCCCCAAAGCACAAGCCACCACATGGTCACCTCCTCGTCGAGGAGGTTGAGGAGATGGACAAGAAGGGCAAGGGCGAGAAGCCACCCCCAAAGCACAAGCCACCCCACGGTCACCTCCTTGCCGAGGAGGTCGAGGGGATGGACAATAAGGGAAAGGGCGAGAAGCCGCCACCAAAGCACAAGCCTCCGCACCGGCACCTGCTTGCTGAGGAGGTAGAGGAGATGGACAGGAAGGGAAAGGGCGAGAAGCCACCCCCAAAGCACAAGCCACCGCACGGGCACCTGCTCGCTGAAGAGGTCGAGGAGATGGACAGGAAGGGCGAGAAGCCCCCACCAAAGCACAAGCCACCCCACGGTCACCTCCTTGCCGAGGAGGTCGAGGAGATGGACAATAAGGGAAAGGGCGAGAAGCAGCCACCAAAGCACAAGCCACCGCACGGTCACCTTCTTGCCGAGGAGGTAGAGGAGACGGACATAAAGGGAAAGGGTGAGAAGCCCCCACCAAAGCACAAGCCACCGCACGGTCACCTGCTCGCTGAAGAGGTCGAGGAGATGGACAGGAAGGGCGAGAAGCCCCCACCAAAGCACAAGCCACCCCACGGTCACCTCCTTGCCGAGGAGGTTGAGGAGACGGACAATAAGGGAAAGGGCGAGAAGCCGCCACCAAAGCACAAGCCACCGCACGGTCACCTCCTTGCCGAGGAGGTAGAGGAGACGGAGATAAAGGGAAAGGGTGAGAAGCCCCCACCAAAGCACAGGCCACCGCACGGGCACCTGCTCGCTGAAGAGGTCGAGGAGATGGACAGGAAGGGCGAGAAGCCCCCACCAAAGCACAAGCCACCCCACGGTCACCTCCTTGCCGAGGAGGTCGAGGAGATGGACAATAAGGGAAAGGGCGAGAAGCCGCCACCAAAGCACAAGCCACCGCACGGTCACCTCCTTGCCGAGGCGGTTGAGGAGACGGACAAATTACCACCAAAGAAGGAGGACAAACCACCCAAGGGAAAGGGCGGGAAGCCACCACACGGCCACATTCTTGTAGAAGAAGCTGAAGATGCCTACAAGCCCCCGCGCAAGATGAAGCCTCAGACCCCGGAGAAGAAGCCAAAGGGCCCTCCCCACAGGCCTCCAACGGAAAACTGAACGTCTCTCTCCACCCGTTATCGCATAGAATAAAATAAAAAGTCGGTGCATACTACCTATGCTGTGTGAGGGTTGCTATCGGGTTTCTAGTCGCTGTCGGCCAGTGTCATATCACATGATTCACCTCTATCCTGTGCTGTCGTCGGTCCACTTACACCTTCGGTCTTGTATATTATATGACGACTGTGTTATCACTTAGTTATGATAGTGATGAGCTTTTACATCCAAACTTCTCTCTTTCATTCCGGGAAATTTTGTTGGCAAAACACTTGATATCTGCAGCCATTCCTGGAGTAGCTTTCAGATCGAGTAGGGGAGAAGAGCCTCCAGCTTACGTAGGAACCCCATTGATGGCAGACGTTGACTTGGAAGATTAATCGGGCCAGTCGAGACTCTGATTGCTATCTGGTAGTATTACCAATCAACTGGCACCGAGTCATCATTCAGGAGAGCTCGAAAAAAATCCGGCACTCTTGCGAGGTACCGTGCGACAACTACTTTTATATGTTTTATTACATGGAAAGTGATGTTCCATGAGTGATGGGTCGTCAGTCTTTTCCATGTTATGAGGTCACCAACTCCCAAGACGGGTGTTAGTCGCTAGCTATGCTTGATAAGAACAACCGACTGTTGATAGAAAGAAAGAACAACAGCGACGTAAAGCCTATGGGCCAAGCTTGAGCCCAACGTTGATAATGGTTGCTGAAAGAAAATTCAATCGAAATGATTTGCTTAGCGGCGTTGATTCCCGCGTTGATTAGATTCTGAACCATACAGGTCAAATATAATAATATTTTCCTGTCTAATTTGGCGACATAAGCAGTCAATTCGTACAATTATATAAGCTCATGAGGCAGATACGGATTCCCATTAAAAAAAATTTTAAAGATGAAGGATGATAGTATCAAGATCAGATCCAAAATTGCATAGTAGGAATAAAATAAAACGAAGTAGATCGGCCCTAACGTGTCTGAATGCTCGACAAACCACGTACTGTTGGTAAAACATCCTCGAACTCATTTGACTGGTTCCAGAATTTAAGGAAAAGTTAGGCGTCTCAGCCCTGGTCGTCTAAATGCAATTGCCCATATATGTCTGCAGCCGGCTCATCTTGCACTCTTGTCCGTTTAGACCCGCAGGATCACTCTCGCGACACAAGTCGGGATCCCTTGTCGAATCGGATCGTGGGGTGTGTCCTTGATTGGTATCAACGCAATCACGGAAGGCCCACTCGGACCGTCTGGCCAAGTGGGGAGATCAGATAGAGCGGCAAAGTTAAATTCAATTTTGGGTGGGAATTTTCAGTATTGATCAGGGTAGGATGAAGATAAAAGATGTAAGAGTATAAATTAGTCACATTTTTACAGTTAAAAACTCATCTAAAGGGATAAAATAACCAAATTGTTTAAATTATCTTTCCATTATTGAATATTATCCTAACAGAAATAAAATTCCACCTCCATCCTCCCCCATTACCTTCCTTTCCCCCACTTTAACCTCAGCCTAAATAGGTGAAAGGGGCAAGAACTCATTTGGGGTGGGGGATGAGGGTGTGGAAATTCATAGGACAAAACTATCCATGTAGTCACTGGCACTCTTTCTTGGAATTGTGGTTTTTGAGTCAAGTTAAGAATATTCCAGTTCATACCGGAGAAAATGAGAGGCTGAAAAGTCTTAGGATTTGAAAATGACGACACGGTACGAAACTATCGATGCAGCCACAGGCGCTCGATTACCTGGAAACTTAGGAGGAGATATTATTAATCTCATGAAACGTATTGTCTGTGGCAATTGAGAACCGTATATGTCCACGAATGCATTATCTCCTTGCCGGGAGGACACGGTTCCCCGAAGAACGCGTTTTCCATAATATTCCGTCACTTCGGGTCGAAAACGAAGGCAAAGATATTTACAGGGATTACGGCCGGAAACCGGGTAGTCCCTTCCTTTTGTCAAGACAGGCGAGATGGAGACACTCTCTTATCGGTGAGCGCAGTAGACTCATTAAGCTCAGACTCCCACGCACCCCCACCACCACGGGCGGCCCCCACCTCCCCCGGCCCCCCCC
>CXYZ01005797.1:3264985-3287489 GCA_900006705.1 Sonneratia caseolaris
TTTAGTAAAATAAAATAGGTACATTACAATATGTTTTTGTTTTTGTTTTAATTTTAAGTCGGCCGGTTTTCTCATGGGTTCAATTGGGTTCACCGATCGGACCGGGAACCGGCCGGTTCAATCGGATTTTTTCTCTTTTAATGTGCAATTGGGTTTTTTGAATGAACCAGACCGGGTGAGTGGCAGGTTCCCGATCGAACCGGCCGGCCCGGTCCGGTTTTAAAAACTATGCTCCAAAGTCCATGCTTTAGTGTTTATAATATATATATATATATATATATATATATATGTATATACACAAGCGCACGCACATATATGTGTTGAAATGTAAAAGCACACTTGTTTTTTTTTTTTTTCCAACAATCTGATATCGTATCAGTGCCATCTATAGTTTTCTTACTCTCGCGCTTCTCCAATGTCTTCAATAATCCACACTCCAAATTACAGTTGTTAAAAGGGGTGGACTGGTATGAAATTGGACCATCCAAACTTGAAACGAGTCTAAACCGCTTCTAACTCGGCTCATAACTGCTTTTATTGGGTTAAGGGGCGGTCACAAGTCGGGTCGGCAATATAGGCCCGTTAAACCATAACCGATCTAGAACTGTTAAGAAACTGGGCCAAAACCACTACGAAATCGAACCACACCAACCCATACCGTGAACTATAGCCCTCCATCCACAAGTGTCGCAATTTTCTACAATTTATTGAAAAATCAACGGTCACATATGAGCGAAACATCCTATCAAAGCATCATTCATCCAATCACATTAAAATATTGTTCATCTAAATAAATCAAAACACTGTTAATAAATGCTTTGAGCCAATAAGATAAGAGACTGTTCATAATTGTTCACTAATCAAAATACTATCAATCCGATTAAATTCGAAAATAACCGTGTATTTTTAAATTAAAAATATGGACAGTTTACGGGCCAAAACGGTCCAAACCGTTAATTGGTACGTTTATAAACGGTTTCAAGCCGGTTCATATTCGCGTAAACCATGACCTGTATCCGGGATGTCCCATTAAGCAAACGGATTGAACCGTAATCGGATATAACAGTTCCATATCTGTTTTGAACCGGCCCGGACCGCATTTTTAATAACACTACTCCAAACTCCATTTTTTGACCGTCTCCGTGGCAGGAATCGTGGGTTGGAGCAGTTTTATTCATTCATTTACAAATCATTTTTCGATTGTGAATTTAATGGATTTAATTCATGACGAGTTTGTTCCCTCACGTTACTCTACCATCAAAAGGCTTGTACATGCCGTGAAAATGCGGGCATGGCACCCTATAATCATCAGGCCACTCCCCGACTCGGACCTTACTACGGGATTGTGGATGGCTCTCTGTTTTTGTTCATCAAATCAATAGAATTCGAAGGAACCATATTCTATAATGTATCATATGCTACAGCCAGACAAAATTCCTTCAATTGAAAAACATACCTCTAGAGGCCTCCAAGTAAATCTGTTTTTTCTTTTCCCAACTGACTACTGAATTTGAGCTCACTGGGTTGGACCTTCTTCTTCAAATAAGGCCAGCAACAGCCCAGCTTAAGCCTCCTAGAGGCCGGCGATCCAATGTATAATGAACCCCGCATCGACACTAACTGGCTGCAGTTTGCACATTCCGACCAATCAAAACGTTGCTTGCTTGCGGCTTAGTAAGAGGGAACGTACATGACCATGACTGATTTATAAAGCTGTCGTCTTTACTAATAGGAATACCAAGAACGGTACCATCATCCCACAGAACATGAATCGAGCACTCTGTTAGTCACCGGGCCAAGAAGTCCCTTTCGTGGCCATGCGCCAAGAAAGTCACGCCATTGCAGCTACTAGCCTATTACAACATATGAGAATTGGATTTCCAAAGATAAGTCATGATTGAGAGAATTTTGTGCATCAACACGCCGATCCAATTCAAATACGAATGACGCATGCTATGTAAAATGCAGTAGAAAAATCAGTTTATAGAACATCATTTCAAACCATTAGCGAGTTGTGTTGGCATCACTAAGCGTCAGTGAGCCAACGTCAAATGCCGTCTGAGAAGCATCACCATAGTAATAGCTGATATTCCCCTAAACCCAGGGTTCCTCGGTGGTAAGAGTTGTAGCCAGTCCTCTGTGAATTATTTATGCAGATATGCGGAGATGATTGGTTTTGTTCGATCAAATGTATAAGCAGAGAGTGAGAGGTGAGACACTTGATGATTAAAAGTGCATTTCTAATGTGCACGGTCTCGCAGCACCTCAAGGTCCATCTCAGTAGGATCAGTTGCCTGGATCTCGTAGTGAACCCCCTCAAGCTCCCTCCTGAAACGGTCCTTCGATGTTGCATACAGCATTTTGGCTCGAATCCGAGACACAGCAGGGGACCTATGGAGGAACAGAACGGAGCATTCAGGAGCACTTTCAAAAAATCACCGTTGTGAGAATAGAGAAAGAGAGAGCTTGTCAGAAAACAAGAAATGGCAAGAGGCCAAGCTACACCTTCTGCCCTTCATAATGGGCATTCAAACTTCTAATATGAACTCATAGGATCAAGAGAATTAACTTAGCAAATAGACAAATGAAAGCATTTAAATCACAACTTCTTCGAATTAACCTCCATGAAAAATGTATCTACACCTTAAAAAAAATGTGTTTCCAGCTTGAGCTGCCAAAGAATAGCTAGTATTAGATAAGCCAAAGTCTTGGCTAACCAGCAACACGGTATTATAATTTTCCAATGAGGGGTATGTATCTATTAATCAAATGAAAAAATTCAGGTCAGCAATGCCACGGACAGCATAAAGAGAACATTTTTCTTAATGAATGGGCTGATCAGAGAAACAGAATATTGGGTTGCTTCACGATCATCGTTAAGAGTCAAAACACATGACAAGCAAGAAACTAAAGTAAGAAGGAAGCTAACCACGCAATGAAAAAAATCTTGCTCTTCTGACAGTTCTCAGAAGTAACAAAATCAAAGTCGTAGACAGCATAGCGGCAGTCATTCTCTGGCAATGAGGAGGTGAAGTCCTCATAGTTCTCGGCAGGAGTACCAGTCTTCTCCACCACGACCTCTTTCTTCTTCTCATCGATTCTGAAAATTATGTAGCGGTGCATTTTCTTCCTCTGCAGCTCCAGATATGTGGTCTTGCCGTGGTCAGACACCCCCATCCCAGATGAAGCATTTGCCTAACAATTAATGCAAGTACAAGCGATTAGGCTAGAAGGTCCTGCTACATCTAAGCGTAACTTGTTCTTGATCCAACCTGAACAACTCTTCATGACACTAGAATGTGATACAGATCAGCACACCAGAGGCTTTGAAAAAAAAAAACCCCAACTCTCTACTTCCTGGATAGGCTTTTTGGTTTATTTCATCAACAGAAAAATACCGGGAAAAGGTCTAATCGTTGAGCTGAATGACAGGGATAAAGTGAAATTCTGAGTACACAGACAGTAAATTAAACTTTCTAAGTTGCAATTTTCAGCTGAGATGACAACTCAAACTGACAGAGAAAAATACTAGAAGATAAAGGGTAAATTGAAATTAAAAAGAAAAATGGACTGCCGGTAATCATAGTGCAGACCCAGATAGGCAATGGAACGAATCAGCAGTTAAAATACAGCCATGCATGAGATCAAACCCGATTCTGGGACCGACCAGATCTTACAACAGCATAACAGCATTGCTATAGTATAGGTTCAGAGGAAGAAGAAGAAGGAATCACAAGCACAGGTAGAAGCTTTACCCCTCTGAAAGCCATGGCTGCTGGTATTCCGCTCACGAGCGCTGTTGAGAGTGGGTAGGGAGAGAGAGAGAGAGAAAGATGAGAGAATCTTGAAAGAATTGTAGAACAGTAGAAGGCACAGCAGTAGAGAATGCTGCCGGGGAAACAACAGGAAAAAGTGACCGCCCATATACCCCCCAAAAAAAAACAATAACAACAGCTCATCACCTAGGTGGATTCGAATTATTAAATAATAAATAAAGTTTCTAATAATTAAAAAGTTTATTTTTTAATATATTATATTAAAACACTAAGATAACTATTCATCCATTCAAACCTCCGTTTTATTTAGTTTGGTGAGGTAGGAATAAGATTATCACTATCACTACATTTTTTTTCAAATTAATGCACTCTAACAAGATTAGAAATTTGGTAAATATTTATGATATTAAAATAAAATAACGTACAATGTATTATTATCTCAGTCGAGAGGTAGGGTTCATTAATTAGGCTCGATAATATGAAAATCATAGACAAAGAAACTCACGCAGTTCTAAATTAGCATGCTAAATTAGACTACCTTGAATAAATAAGGTAATAAATATAAAAAATTTAAATAATTAATTCCATAATTAATTTGATTATTTCTTATTTATCTGTGTGATGATACACCCCCACCCCCCCCCCACGAACCACTCTATTTCTATTATAAAATATAAGATATATGTCCATCGTATATTCTCACGACACACATCTGATTCACATGACCTTCAACATCATATATTAGAAATGGATCAATTCCATTAACACGTGTATCATAATTTTTAAAATTGTATCGGACCATGAATCGGTGTAGGTATGGGTTTACGAGTCGGATCGAGAGTTCAATAGGTCGAATCGCATATTTAATAAATAATATTATTAATAAATTTATATAATATTATAATTTGAATATGGTTTGTAATAATAATTATTCATATAATTAGTATATTAAATAAAAATTTAGTATAAAATATAAATATAAGTATAGTGTATTATAATATATTTTTTATTTTTATTTTAGATATGATGATTTTTTTAACTATTCAATTTAGTTTATTGGTCAGACTCAGAATTGGTCTGTTCAGTCAGAGTTGATATTATTAAAAGTGTAATTTGATATTTTTATAGAAATCAGATTGGGTAAATGACTGATTTTCGGTTGAACCGATCAAATTGTTTGATTCGATCTGATTTTTAAAACGATAATTCAGCATTTATTTTAATATTTTTTATTAAAATTAATATAAATTTTATACTGATTGATTTATTATATGTTTGACAATAAGTTTAAAATTATTTTAACATATTTTTAAAAATAATTATTTTCTTTAATAGGTCTTAAATCGATGATCTGCCATAAAAAAATGTGTTGGAAGTTGGAAGCTTCCGTGGTTCCTACAGGCTTTCCAGGCGGAGAAAATCCTTCTCCTCTAAGGAAACGCCATTTCCTGGGTAATTCTATTTCCCGCATTGGTGTGAAGTTCAGGACCTTTTCCTTTGACAGATTGGCAGCTCGCTCAAATCTAATTGAGCTCCCAGAGAGGAGAAAGAGGTTCGCCCTCCGCGGAATCTCGGCTACTGCTGGGAATTGGGGGTGCTTTCGCATTTGATTTCGATTTCATTCCTGTTGGGGGGAAGAGGACGGATGGGGCAGCAGCAATCAAAGGACGAATTGCTGTATAACCAGGTGAACTATGGCAATACAGAAGGAATCAAAGCTCTCCGGAGAGACGGTGCTAACCTCGAGGTCATCTTTTCCTCTTCCTCTTCTGGGTTTGTTATTTCTCATGTTCTGTGAGTTGAAAGATTGAATTCTTCGTATGGGGTTTATGTTAGTGCTGTTGATTGTCACGTCAAAATTAATATATATATTTCTTTATGATTGTGCTGTCAATAGTCGTCTGGCTGCAAATACATTTGATCCCAGGGCTTGTTTGAGATAGCCACAGTCCAGTGGTCTTGTTTGCAGAAGCCTAACTGAAAGTCGAAACCTCATTTTTCATTTTACATTTTTGATGTATTTATATTGTTCATGATTACTACTTCTGTATCGATACTTCTCTTGTATCTTTTTTCCAGCTATGCCTATCTCAGGCTAATATGCTATTGTTGTTGCAGTGGATTGATAGAGATGGAAAAACGCCCCTAATCGTGGCTTCTATGAACCCGCAGCTATATGATGTGGCAAGAACTCTGATAGAATTGGGAGCTAATGTGAATGCCTACCGTCCTGGTATTTATCATTGTCTGCTTGATCATTTCTGTTTAAGCTAGAATTTATGTCTATTTTCTGGTTGACATTTTTTTTACATTTTTTCAACCTAGAGTTATAGGTCATTAAATGAGAGTTAAAAGATTAAAAACCTTTTCTTTATCTCTAGGTGTATGTCATTTTTCTAAAATTGTAGGGATTGACAATGAAATGGACTTGGATGTATCATGTTTACTGCTGAGGATAGGGTTCATTGAAACAGCTATCAGGCTTAAATGGACATATTGTGAAATTTATATGCTAGTTTTAATGTAAAACTTAGTGGATCTCCTTGCTTGTGGAGAAATTCTTCATCTTCTACTTTTTCCAAGCAGGAAGTCGAATGTTCCTCTTTTCCTTCCCTGTCTTCTCGACAATAATGAAGAAGTAGTCATTTTTCCTGTAGAAGATGAGCTTTCTGAAGTGCTCTGAGGCAAAAACTTTCTGAAAATATTGTGTTCTTTAGGGAAATGGAGATAGGGAGAAAAAAAAAACCAAAGCAATTTGCTTGTCAAAGATGGCCATTATGGAATTGGTACGCGAGTCTCTGATTCTTATCCACCCCCACCCTCAAATAAAAAAACCCAATTTTTACTTGCTTTGATGGGGACAACTATGATTAATTTCTCTACAAATGTTTCTTAGACCATGCATTTTACAGTCATTTGTACAAATTTGGGGTAACACGTGCCCTTATTTTCTTATCGCAATGTTGTTGAATGGTGTTTAGGTCGAAATGGTGGCACTCCTTTGCATCATGCGGCAAAACGAGGCTTTGAGAACATGGTCAAGTTACTTCTCTCTCATGGAGGTATACCTCAATGACTTTTTGTAAATTATGTATATGACAACAATGAATGTTGGGTCTTGCTTATTCTGTTTCATTAACATTCTCACATGTCTCTTCAAATTGTCAGCAAATCCAATGATGATTAATGATGATTGTCAAACTCCTCTTGATGTTGCAAGAGCAAAGGGGTACATCAATGTTGTCCGTGCAATTGAGGTGTGTTTGAGAAAAATTTTAATTTCTTATTAATCTATCACATCACTTAGTTCATTATTGGAGGTTTCACTTGCTATACAATGCCTTGGTTGTCTTCTTTCTACCATTTCAGGGTCATATATGCTTGTTCTCCGGTTGGATGCGGGAGTTCTATGGGCCAGGATTCCTTGAAGCACTTTCTCCACAGCTGCTTTACAGAAAAATGTGAGTTTCAATCTGCCTTAGTCCCTTGGAAGTCCTGCTGTTACTTTTAGTGCTTTCTCATTTCTTACATACCTCAGCGGCTTTCAAGAAAATTGTGAGTTTTGAACTTCATCTTTATCTCTTGCAACTCCTGACTTCTAGTGCTTTCTTCTTTCTTTGATATCACTTTTTCTCTTTGCCAATTGAGGTTCCAGTTACTTACGTACTAAGTTATTATTTATCTTTAAAGTCCAAGATTTGTATATCAAGCTGCTTTATAGATTGCTCAGAAAGCAAAGAAGAAGACAAATAGGAACTGAAAGATAATACAACCGAATCAGAATATATTTTGATGCATTGTTAGATGAACCTCTGCTTTGACAACCTTAAGTTAATTGTTTCTAGTTCTCCTCAACTTATTCTCATGCTTCATCATGCGTTTAATATGTGTACATATCAATTGATCTACCTTGAAGTGTTTATATGTACATTTTAAAAGAAAGAGTTGAATAGGTGGTGTTTGTGTGGCCTTTTTTGACAGTTGGGTTGTTGTCTATCCTTGTGGTTCTCGAAATCTCACAAAGCCATTTAAATTGGAGCTGGCAATTTACTCCAGTGTGCAGGTATAGAAATGTAGCATATGTAATATCTTGCTGTTATATTTGTTTAGTATACTATACTATGTGTGCCAGAAAGTTGGTATTCATAGTTATTCTCTCAACATTCACTTCTAAACTCTCATTTACTTTGCCAAATTACTATGCTTGAATACATAGCATTTGAGAAGGAAATATGTACAAAACGATGTGGTTGATGTAAGTGTACATTATCCAAGACATTCTTTCAGTCATTTTCCATTCACAACCAAGCAAGTTATCAAAATATTTTAGTTACTATTTTGATATCATGTTTTTATTTTCATGAAAATTGGAAATTAGGAGGATGTGAAAGATTTCTTCCAATTAGTATTCTATTCATCGAATATGATAGAAATGATGGCTGAGATTTTAACTTAGGCTTCTTGTGTCTGAGAACTTGTCACTGCAAACCAATCACCTTATACATTCTCCTATTATTGATGGGTGCAGGATTCCCAACCACGTACAGTTATTACATTGTGGAAAGCTAACTTGGAAGAGCCAAAGTTCCACCGTAAAGATGCTTCGGTGATAATTGTCGATAATTCCACCAGTAATTCTCTTTCCTAACCTTGAGTAGCTCCCATCAACCGCCCCTGGTCCAGTTTAAATTCTTTAATACCAATTAAAGAATCGAACCTTTGTAATTCTTTTTTAATTTATGTAGCTCCTTTTTAGTTTTTGTTAAATGCAGTCATGAAAGAATTGATCCTTGTCTTGTCCAGAGGCATGGACCAAACTGGCTCCAGGAAATGAGAATGACAAGGTGCAACTTCAATGGTTCTGTGATGCGTGCAAGGGGATCACCCAGGTAGAGTAAATTGAATCACCCCCAATATTCTTACCTTTCTTGCTATTGTTTTATGTTTACATCTCAAAAAATGAAGCAGTTGCATTTATTTTTTTTTAAAAGTCATTGATGCAGCAGTTATTATGGCAGTGAAAATACTTGTGTTGCTCTGCCATGTAAAAAATGCAATATTGAACTGTGATTATTTCTAATTGTAATTTTATATTAATATTTTGTTCAACTATCTGTAACATATTTATTGGACCTTCTACATGGCTCAGGCAAGGCAACCTGCATTTCTCCAGAGTGTCAACCCACCTTTACCTGCTACTGCTCCCCCTTCCTCAGAGGACATGGAACTTGCTATGGCAATCAATGCTTCAATCCAGTCAGCCATGCAGGATGAGATGCCATCTTCTCTCGTTCCTGTGGAGCCTTCTCCCTCGAATGAGAGCCAGTCCCTTCTTTTAACTCATCAAACACCATCACAACCTGTGGGACCTGAAATTATCTCCTCAAGCTCTGCCCCTTCTGCCCCACCAATGGATACTGAGATCATGGAAGATGGTCCCATCCATTATCCGACAATTGACATGGGCCCGGTAGACCTCAATTCTCCCTCTCTTGCTGTTCAAAACTTGCCTGCTAGCACAAGTGGGAGCAAGGGAGAGGATGGGAGCAACAAGAAAGAGTCTTCATCATGTGTAATATGTTTGGATGCTCCGGTGGAGGGAGCCTGCATTCCATGCGGGCACATGGCAGGTTGCATGTCCTGCATGAATGAGATCATGGCCAAGAAGTGGGGTTGCCCTGTCTGCCGGGCTAAGATTGACCAGGTCATCAGGCTCTATGCAGTTTAAGCTGCAATCACAAGTGCTCAAGGCAGTTTAGTAAGTTTCTTTCTGAGCATTAATGAGTTGACTTATCTGTATTATTAATTAATACTCAACGCCACAGTTATTGAGACAGAATTCTAAATAGTTAGACCAGCAAAATGAGGTTTAGCTAGTCTACTAAGTCCAGTCTCTGGGAAAATGGAATCCTTATAAACTGGTCCAAGGACGTCAAATCAGAAACTGTATTTAGACTGGGTAGTGTTCCTTAAAATTGAATCATTCTAGATTTCCCAACAAATCCTTTTAAGTCTTTAACTTTGCCAATGTATGTATAATAATTAACCCCTGCAGTACTGAGATTACACTTTAGTTTTTGTATTAGATTATTTTAATTGTAGATTTAAACTTTGAGGAATTTTATGTAGTTACTGTTGCAAGCAATATATTTATTTTTTGTGAACTAGTCCAGATGGTTCTAGAAAATTAATGTCAAGCCCAGCCGAAGGAAATAGAAGAAACTCCTTATGCTACATTTTTTCTATTAATTAGCAACATCTATTGACTCGTTGAGCTCAATCAGGGAACCAAGTTACAATTGTCTCTACTGAGCAAACTCATGTTCAAGTTTGTCCGAATTGCTACTTTTGGGGCTTTACAGCTTGCCACAATAAAAAGTAAAAAAAAGAAGAAGTAATATTGTATTATTTGTAGGCTCAGAAATGGATTTTGAGAGCCTTGAACTGGTCTGCTCATGCTCAAACCACTAGTTTGAGCCTAGTCCAGTTTCTGTGCAATGCTTCCTGCATGTTTCATTCACATCATGCTACTATAAATTAAGAACCTTCCAGTAGCTTTAGAGAATTTCAATCCCGGCGATGTCAAACTAAAGTCAGTGGGATAACAAGTTTCGAATGAGTAGGAAGATTGGGACAATGATTAAAAAAGGGGATGTTATTGCACTTAAATAGTTTTGACAAACTTTAGAGTTTGATTTAAAATTATGCACTTCAAATATCTTATGCAGATGGCAAGGACATGGCATTGAAGAATGCAGAATTGGGATTATTCATGTCATATTTATTTTGTGGCACAGTTCTGCAATCAGCTTTTGTTGCGTCATCTCTGGTACCTTTGTTCTATGATGTATATGTTATACTTGGAATCTGATAACACGTTCTGATTATATTTGCTGTGTGAAGTGCGGGAGGGGATAGACATTTCCTATACAGAAACTATGCACTTGAAAACTTGAAAATTCTATTCACATATGGGTTTTTACTGAGTCATTGCAGTTCTAGTTTGTGCAATGATATGGAACTGGTGTAAGGGATGATGAGCTTGAACTTCCTTACATATGATTTTAGTGAGGTAAGCAATCCGGCTCCTATCATTGTCAGGTTTTGTACTTGAGTCTCTGAATAATTGGCTCAACTCAATTACAGCATTAGTTTAGCCTCTTGACCCATGCTTGAAACTCACAAGGAGTTCTCCGTTCAGGGCAATGTAAAAGCAGTGCTTGCTGATATTGTCTTGTATAATTTCTTGCACCCTATTTGCATGGGGACCAACTAAGCAGAATGATGGGGGTGGTGGTGGGAATTGGAGGGGAGGAATTAGAGGTCAAAAGATGCTTCCTTTTTTATATAACTCTCTAGCATTTGGTTCAGACTTCCCAATCGCTTATGGTGGCTCTGTTCACACCTCACAGCTGTGTAATTTGAGTCATTTGCAGGCTTGGAAATTAGGCCTGCCGCTCATTTGGTTCGCGGGTCGTTGAGAATATCATCAGATAGCAAAAAATTTAACGCTCTCATTTCAGGTTACCCTATATCTATCTCATGACACCCCGGGCTCCATACTGAGCAGGTCTAATTACTAGTCTTGTGATCCAAATCCTATTACCTTGATTTAACCATGTTCAAAATATACATATATAAGAGTAATGATAGAGAGCCACTCTCTCCCACTGGTGTTTCAGTGGGCTAACTTAAATGTCTAATGCTTTCGTTGTTCATCGACTGAGCCCACGTGTGGATCTGATTATATTTATCTAGAGCTTATGTAATAGATTCTTATCAAATTCCGAGCACGCCTGGATTTTTACCATGTTTATCTAGAGAGCGGATTCTTATCGGTTCCGGGTCTACGCGGCACCACGCGGTATTCTCTTCTCTTTTGTAACTTATATCTCCATTCCTTCTAGGGTAAGGTCCGACCACCGCGTCATCAGCAGCGCTCTTTCTCCTGTGGCCACGCTCGCCCTCCCCTCTGACCGATTCCGGTGCCCCACCGGCCAAGGTGAGCTCCATTCTCCGCTTTGCCACCGCTTCAGCTCCCCCCTCCACCTACGTCTCAGGACCCCTTTCGTCCCTGTCTCGAACGGATTGCATTAGCGTTTTATCAGATCCATTTCACTCGTGATCAGAGGGGCCTCTATAGGTGGCTCCACAGAAGCCCGATTCTCGCAGTAGTGAGCATATCTTTGCTTTGCCTCTCTGTCATTCTAGTCATTCTCTGTTTAGAGGTAGCAATTCCTCGAGCCTCTCTATCCCGGGTACGTTTTGCTCATGCTTTTTATTCTTGAAGACGAGCGTGCTTATGGTAGACTTACGAGGACGTCGATATCACACTGCTTGAAATTGGTCCTGTGCTCTCCCTGGTTGACACTATTGACTTTGCGTTTCTCTAACTCGATGTGCTGATGAACTCTGTAGCTGAAGAGAGTGATTTAGACTCGTTCTTGGGATCCTTTGCTGCAGATGAAGCTCATGGCTGTCTCTGATCCGAATATGTATACGTGCATTAGATGGAGTCTTGTCCTGTGCCTTGCTTTCACGTATTGGTGTCATTGTTGGTTTTGGTATTTCAATTTTGATATCTCTTTGCACAGTGGGCACCTCATCTCAAGACCCAGTTTCAATCCGAACAGTTAATGCGAGAAAGTCCTCAACTTTAAGCGATAGACGGAACAAACTAACTTGATTAGAATTGAGAAATGGAGATTCATTATGAATATCATCGAGTTAATTTAGATTTAATATTTTCGACTTCAAAATTCATCTTGGAGAGCTTATTATTATTTTTCGAACATAAACTGTCTTAGCTGTGAACAACAATCGCATCTCGATGCGTTTCGGAAAAGAAAAATTATTTTGATCGAGACTGTTGCCGTGGAATTTCTGACTCAGGGTAGAATATGGGGGAAAAAAAAAAGGAGTTGGCCAAGAATGGAATGCAGTTTTGGGTAGAAAACCATTGGTCATTTTAGCGTAATTCATTTTTTCAGTGACACCAAGCTGACAAAATTCTTTTGGGGAAATATTTAAATGAAAAAGAAAATAAGTCTACTAGGAATTGAAAGAAGAACGGACGTATTCTCCGTCGGCCGGAGAAAACCCTAAATCGAGAGGACGTTTTCAGTCTTCACCGGCCCCACCTCCATGCCTGCCCGGCGGCCACTTCTCTGTTCAATCCCTCGGCTCGGCTCCTCTGCCCGGCGTCTTCTTCTCTGCTCGCTGCTGCAGCCTTCCGCTTAGCCTCAAGCTCGGTCTTGTCCTTGCTGCAGCTCGTTGTCCTCAAGATTGGCTCTTCCTCCAGCTCTGTCCCTCAGCACGACCTGATGTGCTGTTGCTGTCCCCAGCTCCCTCCTCTGTCTGCTTCTTCCTCCTATTCATGCCCCTGCCCCTCTTCTCCATTCAGCATCTCTCCACTGATTCAGCTGCTCGGCTGCTGCCGTTGATCCCTCCTGTGCTCGCCCTCATCCTCAGCCGAGCATCTCTGCTAATTCGGCCATTCCCTGCTCAGGCTCGGCCCCTGCTCGACGTCCCTCAGCTCGTCCCTTACCAACAGAAAGGATGCTTGCAGCAGGGAAACGTCAAGAACAGAGGGGATGTGCCGACTAGCTGCTGGTTTTTCCTCTATTCTTCGGTTTTCAAGGGAGCTGAGCAGCCTATTGCTTACTCTATTAAGCTGATGCCGCCTCCCCTGCTGCGAAAGGTCAAGTGGGAAGATATATCTCCCCCGCCTTTCGATCTTCCTCATTCTTTTGTTGTGGTTTGCATCGATATGCCCACTGCGCCCTGCTCCCTTGCTTGATTTTGCCACTGTTGCTTCTTGGTCTGCTGTCGCAGCTTTACATTGCTATCCTGCTGCTCCTTTGCTTGTGGCTGCTTTATTCTGTTTGGCCTGTCATATTGCTGTGTCATTTTGCTGCAGCACCTCAACGCTCCATTCATTAGCTGTTACTGCCTTATTGGTTCGTTGCTCTGCTGTGTTTCCTTTGCTGCTGTTTGCATTTTGGTCGATTGATTCCTCTTTGGCTGCTTGGTTCTGTTTGTTGTTCAGCTCGGAACTTTCAGCAGCTGTTGTGTTTGTTGTTCATTGTCTCTGAATGTCTCACCCTCATTATTACGTTCTTTGGCTGCTCATAAAGCTGCTAATCTCATTGCTCAAGGTTGCTGTTACATTGACCTGCAACTCTTCTTTGTTTAGAGGCTAATTGTTTTTGTTCGATTTAGGCTCGGTATTGCTTCTTGGCTTTACTCCTTTGAGCTTGGCTACATGGCCTATTATTGATTGGTTTTGAAAACTGATTGGCGAGTGCATTTCCCAATTGAGCGTTACTTGATGTTCGATAAGTTTGGGGGTTTGACTATTGGGCAATATGGTGATACTTTCCCAGCTGAATTTGCGTGTTATTGTTGCTGAATTGTTTAGAGATTTCAAGGGCTAATGGTGGTGATTCTAAAACGAATTTTGGGAAAAGTCTAGTCCTGTGCATATGGACCATTTAGGTTGATTTGTGCATACATATATAAATGACTTTTGAAGTCTCAAACACTGATTTGAACCAAGTTACTGTGACGAATGGTCTTGAGGATTGATTGCCTCCAGTTTAAAACCAATTTTTGGAAAAAGGTTAATACTGCATGTGTAGATTGTTTGGGTTGATACACGACTGAGTTTTGACAACTTTTGAGGTCTAAACTGCTCATGTGAATGGTGTTGCTTTGGCAAGGGATTTCAAGGCTTGACAAATGTTGATGTAAAAAAAGACCATTTTACGAAAAAGTTTTATCCCATCTGTGTAGATCGTCTAGATTGATTTTTGGCTAAGTCTCGATGGCTTTGAATTCTAAAATACTCATGGGAATGATGTTGCTTTGATGAGAAGTTCCAAAGATTAATTGTTGACTACTTTTAAAACCATTTTTGGGGAGTAGTCCAGTTTTAGGTACGTAAATTGTTCAGGTTGATTCGTGAATTAATCTCAATAGTTTTAAGGTTTACAATGCTGATCTGAAACATTTTATTTTGATGACTAATTTTGAAATTGATTGGTGTTGAACTCATAATCGATTTTGGGGATAGTTCTAGTTCCTTACGTGTTGGTTGTTTAGGTTGGTTTGAAGCTGAATTTCAATCTGGGTTAAGTTGCTGATTTGAATGAGTAGTTGATGGCCTTGATTTCAAGTTGTTCTTGGGTACTTGTTGGTCCATTTTGGTGATTGTTTTAAGCTGCTTGGATGGCTGATTTCTAGGTTAGGTTCGTGCCTACATTTGAGCTTGTTTTCATCAGCCCTTGGGTACTTGCTGATATGCTCTGCTGGCTGATTGAATTGGTGTTGATTTGGAATACCTTTGGAGTTGTTTTCGACTGCTATAATGTGGAATGTCGTCCTGTTTAAGTAGCTGATTTCTGAATTGGGTTAGAGTTGTTTTCAACTGTCGTTGGGTAGATATTGGTATATTTTGTTGGCCTATTGAGTTGTTGACTTGAGCCGCATTTGAAACCGGTCTCTAGCGATTCATGCAAGGCAAACTTAGAAATGACACTAGGGTACCAATTATATAGCATTTTACTGGCTTGCGAGCCTTTCCAAGGACTCCCGAACCCATATTTTGGTTCAAGATTGACTAATAAGGACCTAGGTGGTAGTGTCATGATCCCCTAGGTAATAATAGGTTTCTGATTGACCTTAGAACTTGTTTATCAAACAATTAGTGGCAACTCTGATTTTCTGATTCCACCCTAGCCTTGAAGTTGTGATCCCAAAATGGGGCAGCGACACTTTTGACTGTTGAGCCTTTTTTTTTTTACCTATTTCTTTACAAATTAAACTTATGTAGAGAATTCTTCTACCTATGTGCAGGCTTTTTTGGTGGTGTCATTTCATTATGGGTTGGCAATGCTTTCCTAAGCTTTATAAAACATTTGGAGTTAGAACAAAGTATGGTGCTCTATTATCTTCTAGGGAAACAATATCTCGAGTGGGAAATTGTATTAATAGTGGGTGGTTTCACCAACATTACTTTGACCGAGTCCGATCTCCAAAAGCAGCCTCATTGTGGCATGGTGGATGGGCCTGTGGAACAATAGAGTATGAGAAAAGGTTGTTCATAATGAGAAATATGTCGGGGAACGTTGAGGCACCCCATGGCTTTGAAGGGAATCCCCTGCTCTTTAGGAGTATGAAGGAAATGGCTCATCAAGTTGAAAATAGCAGTAAGGAAGAATCACAGCTCCATAGAGATTATTTTGTGCAACTGTGGGTCTCTGATAAGAAAATGAATGAGATTGAACAAAAGAGAAGAAGAAAATTAGGGAAGCGAAAGAATTTAGGTAGAATATCCTTTGTTGATCAGAAACCACTCCAACATGTAGCAGAAAGATGGTTTTCCGGTGACTCTTCCTTTGGAGAAAAGTCAGTTCCAGGAAAGCAAGTTCTGCAGCAGCCACCTCCCAGCCAATCAGTTTCTGGTATTTTGGAGCCCACATCTCCTGAAGAGGTAGATCGAACATTTATTTGTTATTAATCTTATGAGGAGTTCTTATGTTATTTTTCAACCTCTTGTACCGGCGCATATTATGCTTATCTAAGTACTGGTTCTTCACTTGTCAAAGTTATTTGTTTGTGTGCTTCAATCTCTTTAGTATTCTCACATGCTTAGCTTTATGCATGTGTAAATATATATTTAGGTAGTCCTATTGTCACTATTAGCGGTAATCTATGAAAGATACCACTAATTCATATTAGCATTTTTTCACCCAATTCATCCATTGGTTGTAGGACTGTAATAGTTTCCAATTATTTAGTTAATACATGCTGAACTTTGTGTAACTGTGTGTTCATATTACAACCATTTCTTCCTGATATATCTCTTCCTTATCTTTAGCATGCAAGTAGTATTCTTCCACTAACTGTTGGTCTTTTCTATTATAAATTTTTACTTGCATGCATTTATTGAGTTAGTTTTTAAATAAAAATAATTGGATTGCTTTGCTTTGAATTTTAGGCCTGTGTTGCACCCCTTCTTGCTAGGTCCAATTTGCTCATTACAAGGGACATAGAATGGGCGAACCTTGTTCTTGGTTTCGAGCAGGTACTAACCTTCTATATAATTCTATTTTTCTCACAAACTGATTTTAATTCTTTAAGGTGACATCATTTAATTTTTTAAGACGATCCATGATGTTTTCAGATATTAACTAATTATTCTGACTGCATAATCTTCAGATGAAAGTATCTCAAAATGATCAGTGGTATCATTGCAAACTTTTTTTTCCTGTCAACTTTCTGGATATCATTGTTCGTATGTTAGGCAAGTTCAGACCCTTTGATATAGTTATTTTCCAACCATGAAATTGTTTGAAATGCAGGAGAATCGATATGCAGTAGTGGATGTCTGTTATCCTCAGAGCGTGAGTGTTGTTCTAATTGTGTCCATCTTCTCCATTGAGAATCTGGCTTTTAATTAATGAGGATTGATGGTCCAATTCATGCACTTACTAAGCTCTGAAATCTTGGGATTGATGTTTCCAGCCTGTAGGTTTTATACGTGAACAGAGTAATGTCATCACCAGACAGGTACAATTACAATATCCTCATAGATATATACACCTTTTCCAGTTTTCAGTCATGCATTTATTTGATGCATGAGGGTATGAATTTTAATTGCATGACCGATCCTCTTCATTCCGTAGAAGAACCCTTGTAGCTCTATTGCCTTTTCATAAGACTAGCTGGCAAATATATACTCTTAGCTGTGATAAGTTGTTTTATGCTCTAGATTGAAGCTCTCAATTTATAGTTTATATGATAATGGGTAAAATTTATATGTTCAAAAGCATATTAGACTTGCTAATTGAACCAGCATTTAGAGAATTCATAGGTAGAGCAACATCAAGTGCTCTTCTTGTTGAAGATATAATTATGTGCTAGAGGTGAGCCTATTGTTGAGGTAGTATTGGTAGATGAAGAGTGTGGATTAGACTCAGCTGGTTTCAGATACATGCAAGATTCTAGCCTCTAGGTAATTGGGCATCTTTTTTCCCCACTTTGGAGATATGAATAGCGTCAGTACTCCCCCCCCCCCCNTTCTTGCATCATATACTGTCCAGAACCCTGCCGCTCAATCCAACACTTTAATAATATGAAATTATGGACCTTTGTTTATTACTATGAGTTTCTCGTGCCTACATAGGTGTGACATGGACATTATATAACATCCTTACAAGAGGAAACTTGAATTTTCACTAATTGCATTGCTGCGATGAAAGTGCTGAATCGGCTACATTGATATTTTTATTTTCTGACAGTTAAAAATACAATGAACCTTTCCATGCTTAGAAATCAATCTATTTAGTTAGTGATATAGAATACTTATATTTATAGTGCTTCTTCATTTCAGTTGCTTCGGTTGAGGCGTCCATTTATTGCCTATATAAATGATGCCATGGGTAATGAACTTTTTCGGGTAAGAGACACTGTTCTCTAAAAAAGAGTAGTTTTTTGTTACTTGATCAGATTTTTTGGCTGATAGTGGATAGTATTATAGAGAATTTACTATTATGTTATTCAGGTTCGCAGACCATTTTGGTGGATAACAAGCTCAATCTATGCTGAGATTGATGGTAAGGTATGCTACTTACACTACAAGCTACCCACAATTGAGAAGAATTGTAGTTGATGGGAACTTATGATAGATGTCTATCTTTATTTATAGGAAGTGGGTGTGGTTCATAGAAGATGGCACCTTTGGAAGAGGGTATACGATTTGTACCTGGGGTAAGCTCTTATATCTTGTCTGATCACAGTGAG
This sequence comes from Sonneratia caseolaris, assembly GCA_900006705.1. Lineage (NCBI taxonomy): Eukaryota > Viridiplantae > Streptophyta > Magnoliopsida > Myrtales > Lythraceae > Sonneratia > Sonneratia caseolaris. Next base: position 3,283,567 of record CXYZ01005797.1, read on the forward strand.
CTTGTATTCTTTATCACTTAGCTTGTAGCTTGAAGTAGAGATGTAAGTGAGAGGAGACATCTCTGCATTGAACTGCTGCCTTCAATTACACCAGTAGAATTTTTTTAGGTGCTACACATTCCTTGATAAGTGATAAAACATGAATCCAGATCACTAAAATTTTAGGACCAGCAAGGCTCTACATTCTCATGATTATCCAAGTTAATTGTTGACAAAGCATGACGTTGTTCTAATTGTTCCTCTGAAGTAAAATGAAATTTCTTGATTTGATGGAATATGTTATGGAGATTGTCTTGTGGAGTATAGCGTCCAGTCTAGAAAACCTTGGTTAATGGTGGGATAAATTTTCATAGTAGTTTTTGTATTCTTCAAACTATAGCTCTGCTAGCAATAACTTGAGCAGTTATCAATTGTTATATTGTTATTTTGTTACCGTTGCAATCTTCAATTTCCGTTTATTATGTTATTCTATGTAGGAACAAGCAATTTGCAGTGGTGGAAAACCCTGGCTTCTGGAATTGGACCTTTACTTTAAAGGACATAAATGGTGAAGTTTTGGCTCAAATAGATCGTGACTGGCGGGGCTTTGGTTTTGAGGTTGTCTACATAGTTCCCTTTTAATCCTTCGTAATTTTTTACAGTTATCTGTGGCTCTTGGAAGGCTATAAATGTTTAGATATCTGAATCATCTTGTACTTGTGATCTAGGAGTGAAGGAGTTGAGCTATAAAATGGTTAGTTACTTAAAATTAGAGTAAAATTGACCAACACCCTTTAGCTTACTGAAGATGTCAATGTTGCTTAATATTAAAGTTTCATGGGGTGAAGGACAAATTTAATGGTATTGTTTCACCATGAGGCCTAGGTTTGACTGCCACCCTACTATGCATGAGGCATGATTACCTGTTGGCCCTAATGAAAAGGGGTCATTAGATAGAAGAGGGGGCAAGCCCCTAGGCACTTACCCATTTCATGAATTCCTCATTAATTTGAAATTGTTTCATCATGAACATTCAAAGGAGCTGCTTTGTATGATAAGTACTGAAAAATATCATCTAGAAAGCAGGGCAGGGGGCTGGACTGGATCTAACTGAAAATATATTTAATGTGTCTTAGGGCTTCCATGCAATGATGCAAAAAAGAATTAGCATCTTCAGTCATTATCATCTGTTACATAGGTTCTAGTTAGAGTTTCTTCATTTCATTTTGTCCTATTTGAGAATTTCCTATTAGATACAATAATGCAGCCTTATTGAAGCCCAGTTGAAATTCCATCATTATCCAAGTTGGTTTTAAATTTGCCATCCTTTTTCCAAATAATTTTTTTTTGGAAATATGAAACAGTTATTATGATGTCCTGAGCACTTCTGATAATTCCATCAACTTTTTCATGTGGTACAGATTTTTACTGATGCTGGACAGTATGTTATCCGGTTTGGGAGTTTGGATCTTTTCTCAAAGACAGGCCATGCTAGAGGCGTAAAGCTCGAACCTATAGTTTTAGGTTTGCCGATTTGTTTCTGAACTTATATGGTGTTAATGAAGGGAGTTTTTGAATCTTGCAGATTCAGGAGTTGGAAGTAGCAAGGTCGTTAACCCTCACGGAAAGGGCTGTGACCCTTGCTCTTGCGATATCACTGGATAATGATTATTTCTCAAGGCATGGCAGCTGGTATGTGGTTCTCGTTAATACTACCTTCCTTCATGGTTCATCTGGTTTCCATGTCATGGCAGCACTGGCTCCGTTGTCTTTATTATTTAAGTTTGCCATTCCCGGTTTTGTGTCCGCTAAAGAATGAATCTTTGGTCTGTTTTGATTTCCATTGCCAGGGGAATTCCATTTTTTGTCGGTGATTAGGCCTCAGTGCCGTCCTCAGAATGCGAGTTCCTCATGCTGCATATGTGATTCTCCGAGGGTGCAATGTATGTGCCTGATTCAGGTATTTTCAACAGACCCAGGTGGCTCGAGTGCAGCTTTCATTTACTTACAGATGCATTTTCAATACCAACCCCTTTGTGTGGCCATTCAAATTGTCCAGAGCCCAGGTTGGGCCTTAGCGGAGTTCTTTTCTACAGCTGATGGTTCGTAGTGTCTAATACCGTACTAAAACCATGTGGCCTGGAATCAGTAGCTAATGACTCTTAGCTTCCGTACTCAATTGTGCCGAAAAGAAACTTGCAGGGACAGTGGCCTTCGACACCTTTTAGGAAAGAAATAAGGAATTTTTCCTGTCGTTTGATGTCATGTGTACCGTAAAAACCCGTCGGAGAAACTCTTCGGTAATCTTACCTCACCATGTGACCTGAGATTGAGAATTACGGTCAGATGAAAGCCAAATAGGTGGCTACATGTTATATTGTTGGCTTCGAGCGGCGACAATCTTGTCGGTTTTTCTCACCGGAACCATACCGTGACAGCAGGCAGAGTGATCAGGATAGCATGCTTCTTTCTATACCTATGGGAGCTTCTGTTCACTCCTCCCCCTCTCTCGTTCCCTTCTATTCTAACCAAATTATAAAAAAAAATGTATTTTTATTAAATTCAGCCGCTTGCTTCACCCATTGGTAATCTAATGTCATGTAGGAATTTTTTATGCGGATTTAAAACGTAGAAGGTACGTTATAAAAAAAAAGAGAAGAAGATAAAGATAAACGACATCGTATCTATGCTGTCATACACGTTTGTTCTCGATTTTTGTTTTTGAAGAACTGCGCTGTGATATCCTAATTAATCAATAATACTTAGGTCATTACGGTCAGCAGTGGATTGTGGGGGTGTGTAAAATTTGACACGGTCGGGGTAGAACCGGTAATTTCAGGCCGTTTGATTTTTTCGGGCAAAATACGGTGTTTTTATTAAATTCAGCCGCTTGCGTCAACGACATCGTATCTATGCTATTGTACACGTTCTCGATTTTTCTTTCTGAATAACTGTGCTCTGATATGCTAATTAATTGATAATACTTAAGATTTGATTGGATGTCATGTACGGATTTTTTAAATGCGGATTTAAAACGAGGAAACTCCCACAAGACGAAAAAAAAAAGAAAAAGAAAAACGACATCGTATGTATCTATGCTATTGTCCAAGTTCTCGATTTTTCCTTCTAAATAATTGTGCTATGATATGCTAATTAATTGATATTACTTAAGATTAAAGGTGATAAAATTTGATATAACTTGGTATGATATAAAAAATCACATTTAAACCAATATTTTGAGCGCATTTGAAACATTTGATGATGCCAGCTCTACTATGGGTGTTTTTCCTTTTCTTTTCTTTTTTCTCTTTTTGGCTTTTGGGTTCTGCTTTAATTAACCGTGTACTCATACAATGTGGGCATCTTTACTGCACCAATCAATACTAACAGCCGTTTCAAGTTTGTCGGTGAGAACCAAAGACAGACAGCTTCAAGGTCGGGCAAGTGGGTCGTCGGCAAGACATACAACTGCCAGACACCATCAACATCAAGGCATTAGGATAATTATCTGACGAAGAAAAATATAGACCGATTGTCCCTCGTGTGATCCAAAAAATTTCTCCACTTTGGGCTTTCCCAAATTTGTCAAATTTTCGCTCAACTGGATGAGCAAGAGATTTCTAAGTTCTGCTTGATTAGTAAAATTTGGATGTTTAATATATATATATATTTTTCGGGGAAAAAAAATAAACTTTGTTCTTTGATTAGAGGAGAGATCTCATCAGATCTACCCCTCTTTCCCCCGCGACAAATAGAAATGTTCTCGCTCCGTCGGTCTATCATATATGCATGCACATGAATCAATACAACCCACCGACCCTGCTGTTTATGAGCACTCCCCTGTCCTTCCCCTCTTCTCTCTAATTATTTTATTGGATTTACTGAATGTGAATCTTTTCCTCTGTGCGGTGACTGTGTGTGTGTGTGTGTGAAAGGGAGGGGGG
>CXYZ01005797.1:3287715-3310073 GCA_900006705.1 Sonneratia caseolaris
GGGGGGGGGAGAGAGAGTATAGCAGTCTCTGTCTAGCTGTAGTGTGGAGTGTGCCGAGTCAAGCTTCCCTTTCTTATCTCTCTGCCCAAAATTTAGAGGGTCCGGAAAGCCATACTTCGAGATCCAATCTCACACTGCTGTCTGCCTGATCCAGCTATTTCCACAAATAGGACCAAACTTCAGATCTCCCCGTACAAATCTTGGCCCTCTCCCCCTCATTGGTGCATCGTCTCAAACGCCCAGTGAGTTTTCTCCCACATTTTGTTCATCTATCGTCGTAAATTTTGTTGCTTTTTCGGATCCGGCGCGAATGCTTTTGTGGGTCCGAAGGATTCCTGGCCGGTGATTATCGATCTGTCTTCTTGGGATTCGTTTCGTCGATTTGGGTTCTTGGCTGTGTCGATTTTAAGACTTTGTTCTCCCCTGTTAAATGTGGTTTTCATGTTTGCTGGCGTATCCGAGATTTGGATTTCGTCAGAGCAAAACTCCGATTTCAGCTGATATCGACATTGAAGATCGATTAAATGCTTGTCACCTTTTTGAACTATCTGTGGGCTTGTTGACGTTGGCATGCCCGTCGTAATTCAATTATAAAAACTTTTCAGTTTGTTAGACGTTTGTTTTTTCTTCCCTGTGGCTTTTGGGTGGGATCTGAGATTTAGGTCTTGTTACAACATCTGGTTTCTCCTTTTCTACTATGCTGGCGTTGTGGCCTTCTGTGGGTGACTGTTGCCTCATGTTTTCCATGGTTAAAGCCTTTGGCCACTGGACTGGATCTATATTCTGTCATTTTGCTTATATTGCTTTGTTTTTATGAAAGAGAAAATAGCTGCATATGTGATGACTGTTGAGGTTATTGTCTCAATTGCTTGATTGGTATACCTGATCTTTATGTGCATTAAATTGCACTCGTACTTAATTTTACCCATTGATTTGGTTTTACTGATTGGATCTTGTCAATAGGACAAAGCAAGAAACTTTTGATGTATGTGACAATTCGTTTTGCTCTGACATTCATAGCATGAATTTTAAGTTTTGGATATCGAAACTAAATAGCTTAATGTATGGTCTAACTATTGCTTTGTCCCATATGTAACCACATCTGACTTAGTCTACGGACCACTTGCTTATTGAGAAATGGAACCTTTTTCCTAAAAAACTGGTGCCAATTTTCTTGATTGGTTCTTTGCCGTGCCTTTTGTTTCTAATATTCCTGAAGGTCTCATCAGAATTTATTGATATTTTCAAGGAATTTTAGGTGCTAACAAAGGGGAGGCAATCCACCAAAACAAGGTTTTCCACTTGAGCTTCTGCTATCGCAAGGATTTAAGATTAAATATTGGAGGAGAGCACAGTTTGCAGAAGCAATGAGGGGAAGAACCGATGGTTCACAGAAGAAGCGTCTGATAACTTCAGTTTGTGTTGTCACAATCTTGCTCGTATTCTTGTATGCATATTATGGTTCCCTTTTCGGTTCCCAAGGACGTGGGGCCCTTGAGTATGGTAGCAGGTCACTGAGAAAGCTTGGTTCCTCATATTTGGGTGGGGATGATGATGATGATGGAAAACAGGACGATTCTTCGATGAAGTTTGGGGACGATGAAGATGGTGTAACCCCAAAGAGCTTTCCAGTAAGTAGTTTGTTGCTTGAGGTTTCCTTATTATCTCTTTGGTTCTGAACACCTGTTCCTTGTTTCCTTGTTTCCTGGTTCGCAGATACCCAAGTGATATATATATATATATATATATATGTATATATAAATTCACTAGCTTACACTTCCATAAGGCCTCTCTATTTTCTAGCTTCTTGTAGAATGAGAGCTAACATATCTGTCACCTTCTTTCTTCTGCTTTAAAGAAAATGGAAAGCTGAAAAACGTATTCTGTTGTCTAGAAGTAGACAAACCATTGGTGTTTTGTCTTTACTGGTCCCAGAATTTTCTCTGCTTATTTTTCTTGTAGGTTATTTGACTTGTCCAAGCATTGAAGAGGCACTGCGTGTCAGCTTTTTGAGATGCTAGTATCCCAAGATGAAATCACATGCTCAGAATGGTCAATGATTAGTTCTCTGTTGGGATCGGAAACAATCTAGTTATTCAATTTTCAATGAAGCATGTAGTCCAGTCCTGATTGATGCTTTTCCCCACTACTTCTTTAGAAAAAACACCTTTGCAATAAATTGCTATCTTTTCCTCACTGAGCTCATGATTGTGATGGCATGGCACGAGTACCTAATGAAGCATCCTGCCCTATAAAAGATCAGGGCACTAGAGGGCTCTTGTAGGAAATTTCCTGTACGACGAAGTTCAATGCTTCCACTGATAATCTTGTGTATATACTTACTGTTTGAAGGTTTGTGATGACCGCCACTCGGAGTTGATTCCCTGCCTTGACAGGAACCTCATATACCAAATGAGGTTGAAGCTTGATTTGTCCTTGATGGAGCACTATGAGAGGCACTGCCCCCCTCCTGAAAGACGTTACAATTGTTTGATTCCCCCTCCCCACGGTTACAAGGTAATCCTTATGCATCAGCTTTTTAGCACTATCAGCTTTGAAAATTTTATCTTTTTGTGTCTATCTTAGATTACTTGCCCATGATGCTATTATTGCAGGTTCCAATCAAGTGGCCAAAGAGCAGAGATGAGGTCTGGAAGGCAAACATACCTCACACTCACCTTGCTCATGAGAAGTCTGACCAGAACTGGATGGTTGTAAAAGGCGACAAGATTAACTTTCCAGGAGGGGGTACCCACTTCCACTATGGAGCCGATAAGTACATTGCAGCAATGGCCAATGTAAGTCTCTAACTAAAAAAGAGAACGTATCAAGAAGTTGGGTCACTTAGATGCTAGTTAGTGTACCTTTCTCACTCAATTGTCTCTTTTACTTGTAAGTTTTCTGCTTGTGGTTTGTTGAAGAGAATTTTTGTTTATTTTCCATCTTTAGAAGTATTAAGACTTTTAAAATATAAGTTTTAGATGGAAGGATAAAATTATTTTTGTTGTACTAAAATATTGGTAGGAAAAGACATTCAATTTTTTACCCGGGGAAGATGATTGAAGCAGCATTCTTTGGGACCATGCAAAGCCTATCTAATGTCCACTATTGTGTTATTGTCTTCTACATACATTTTGATACAAGAAGTTATACTCTGAATACTAGTTTCCATATGATGTTAATGGTTTATCTTGTTATTAATTGCTTTGAGGCTTTTCTTTCGTATTTATGTGCTGAATTTGCCTTGCAAATGTGTGTAACATTTTAAACTGGGCAGATGCTGAACTTCTCAAACAACAACCTGAACAATGATGGTAGGCTACGGACAGTGCTTGATGTAGGGTGTGGTGTGGCAAGCTTTGGTGGATACCTCCTCTCATCAAACATCATAGCCATGTCCTTAGCACCAAATGATGTGCATCAGAACCAAATACAGTTTGCACTGGAGAGGGGGATCCCAGCCTACCTTGGAGTGTTGGGCACCAAGAGGCTTCCATACCCAAGCAGGTCCTTTGAGCTTGCCCACTGCTCTAGGTGTCGTATCGACTGGCTTCAAAGGGATGGAATCCTCCTCCTTGAGCTTGACAGAGTGCTGAGGCCTGGTGGATACTTTGCCTACTCTTCCCCTGAGGCATATGCCCAGGATGAGGACGATCTAAGGATATGGAGGGAAATGAGTGCTCTTGTGGAGAGGATGTGCTGGAGGATTGCCGCAAAGAGGAACCAGACTGTCATCTGGCAGAAGCCTCTCAACAATGACTGCTACATGGCAAGGGAGCCAGGCATGCAGCCTCCGATGTGTCAGTCTGACAATAATCCAGATGCAGTTTGGGGCGTGCCTATGGAGACATGCATCACTCCTTACTCCGAGCGTGAGTTTTTGTTCCTTTCACTTTCTGATTAATTATTTATTTTGTAATCAGAATATGCTGGATTCTTTACACCCTTCAGCACCATGGATCCAAGTATAAGTCTGCCCACCCCATAAACCCAATGGTAAGTGATGACACTTCTTTGAATAGGCGTGGAACATGCTTCTTCTGACGAACCAGAGGTTTATGAAGCAAGGGAATATGGAAATATAGGATGGTGTTACTTTACTAACTATAGCTAAGATTACGGGATTTTCCCTTTAGAACTATATGAGTAAATGGAAAATTAACCTTTTAATTTTAAAGCTTGGTTCAATCTCTATTTGAGACTTCTATCTGGTGTGGCCTCAATATTGTGTGATTAACAACTGAAATTAGTGTAACTGACCTGAACCTATACTGAAGTTATATGCTGTCAGTGCTGATATTCTAAATTGTGGTTTCTCATAAAACCTGTAGCAGGAATTAATTCTTTAAAGTTGAGTTTTCTTAATTATAATTTATAGAAATTCCTGTTTGAGAGGTCATTGTACAAATTTGACTGGGATTACTTTTCTGCAAAATTCCAGGTACCTTGATCGTGACACCCAAAAAATGAATGATATCAATAATGAAAATGATGATGGCAGTGCTGCAATAGCAGCAGCCACAACAATGATAATAACGATAATAACAACAATCATGTATATCTTTTAAACTATTGGTGTTTCTCAGCACTTCTTGCTTTTCATAATTTTCATCATTGGCAATTTCTTTTTTCATCTCTTGATTCCTACTTTCATGTGATTGGCAAATAGACGGTGTAGGAATATCTACTAGATGGGAACCTGATCTGTTCTTTTATCTTTTTCAGATGATCATAGAGCCAAAGGCAGTGGATTGGCACCATGGCCTGCTCGATTGACTTCTCCTCCTCCTCGACTTTCTGATTTTGGCTATTCAAGCAACATGTTCACCAAGGACACGGTAAGTGCTTACAGACTTTCCTATAATTATAAGGACCTCTCATCAGACACTATTCAAAATGCTCCATGTGCTTATCATACCAGGCCATACCTGCCAATTCGACTTCTTGAACTGTCATATTAGTTTTGTCTTTCCAAGTCCAAGCACTAGACGAAATTGATTGATGATGCCCTTAGGAACTGGACAAGAGCATCCGGCTGATATGCAGAAGCAGCATGAAGCATGCACTTCTGTAATATTTGCTTATCTGAGTCGAAGCAGTCTGGTCCACCTAAACCATTGTTGGATCCAGTTCGATCTCTGCATTGATTTGTTCGCACCTGTTTAATTATGATAAGTATGATTCAACAAAATCATATGGCCCACTTCTTCCCTTTACAGGAAAATTGGCAAAGGAGAGTAGAGAACTACTGGAGCCTGCTGGACTCAAAGATCTCGGCTGACACTATTAGAAACGTGATGGACATGAAGGCGAACATGGGTTCATTTGCTGCTGCCTTGAGAACGAAGGATGTGTGGGTGATGAACGTCGTCCCTGAAGATGGACCCAACACGCTCAAGCTTATTTATGATAGAGGTCTGATCGGATCCATTCACAGCTGGTATGGTCCTCTGACTTTTCCATGATGCATGTACTCGTTTCAAGATCATCCTGCATTAGCTGTTGTTTTGATTGTTATTGATTTTACAGCTGAAGAAAGCTTGTGCATCTTAACAGGTGTGAAGCATTCTCAACCTATCCTCGGACCTACGATCTGCTCCATGCGTGGACTGTATTCTCTGACATTGAAAAGAAGGGTTGCAGTGGTGAGGACCTCCTGCTCGAGATGGATAGGATACTGAGGCCTACAGGCTTTATCATCATCAAGGACAAGCAATCGGTTGTGGACTTCATCAAGAAGTATTTGACTGCCTTGCACTGGGAGGCTGTGGCAACCTCAGACTCCTCAGATGAGGAAGGGGACGAGGTTGTGTTCATCGCACAGAAGAAGATGTGGCTCACGAGCGAGAGTTTCAGGGACTCCGAATAGAGAAGGGCTGTGAGGATGTCGGATGGGCACACTGCTTCAGAAAAGAATTTACTGGTTCCTGTTTTGTAGCAATGGAAGCGATTGGTAGTTATTCTTGGATGTTCTTTTGCTATAATTTATCTACGCCTTCAATGAGAATTAAGGTGACTACAGACAGACATCTTATAGGGTTATGATTTTTTTGGTCAATTTTTTTGTTCTTAGACCATTATCTTTCATGGTTGAACTTTGAAGTCGAAATTGTACTTCAGCAGACCAGCGAGGAAGAAGACTGTCCATTCTGGTTTTGCTGAAAGGGATGTGCATGTGACTCGGTTACATTTGGTGTAATACCACTCTTGAAGTGAATGCCTTTGCTTAAAGTCTGTATCATTGATATATTGGTAGATGCTGTTGGACGTCTGCGCAGAAGCCTGCTGTTATGGCCAAAAGGGAGATGCACTTGTGAAGTGTGGCACTGTTACTCCGTAAGGACCTCAGTATTATATTACCTGAAGATATCGAGATATCCACCTTCGACTTCAAACCAAGAGATTTTAGTGCATGACAATTCCCATAGTGTTTCATTTTTCATTCTCATGTCCCTAAAATGTACGTCATCCTCTCTTCATGACCCAAAGGAAAAGTGGGGAAAACGTTTTGCCTACTGACATTAGGGCAAGCACAATATCTCCCGTGGGGTTAAGATGGGAGCCAAAGGATTAGGTGCCCCCACTGTTCAGGAAAAGGCCCTTTTCTGTGCCCAGACAATGGATCGATGCCTACCCAATTCGATCAGAAGATTTTGGTCCCCCCACGTTGCCCCTACTCATAAGGGAACTCTATTTCCCCTCCTGTGTTCAGACCGACCAAATCTAAAGTTCATTCCCCCACATGGATCCCACAATTTATCCACCTCCCCTCCCCAGCACTTGTGAATGGCACACCAAATTCCAAAGGTACGAGGCAATTTTTTCCGACATTGCCGCCATTTGATTCGATTTCCCAATTCGGAGACTTTTCACGTTTGTGTGTTGACAAAGCATGAACAAGCTGTAGCAGGGAGACTTCCAGCTGGTCCCCAGGCAATACGGCTTCCTGGGCTAGCTAGCTCACACGATATTGAGCAGGAGAAAGATTCCACTGAATGCTGATCGAGAGATGCAAACTGAGCTACTTAAGCAAGTTGCACTGCCAACAATTTCCAAGATTTTGACAATTCCACGAGTTTCGATCCGATTTCCTAATTTTCCGAACATCAAATTTTATGAGAAACAGCTTTCAACATAACAGTATTGCCCTTAATTCGAGAATTTTCTTGATCTACTCATCAATCAGTGGGATATTTTGTAAGACTCTTACTTCAGTTCTGGTTGGGCACGCGGACGTCTCTCCTAGCCGAAGAAGCACCTACCTTGTACTGTATTATCGTTTAAAGAGGCTCGTAGGAATTAATGTAGGGAGACTAGCATGGTTGATAGAACCCATCCCCAGATAGGACAGGAAGAATACCGTCGGGAGGAGGAAAACGCCGACAACGATTTCTGCTTTCTGCTGAGCCCGGAGATCGGAAAATGGAAAAAAAAAAAAAAGAAAGAGCGGAAAAAGGATGAGGGAAAACGCGTTTTCCTATTTAATTAATTGATTAATTGATGGATTTGATGGGAAACGCGGTTTCGCGGGACTTCGCTTTCGTCTCGCGAGAAACCGGGCGGAGAAACCACAAATAAAAAAAGTAATTTAATTTAATTTACATGGCGAAATGACGAAAGTAGGCCGACGGAGAAACGAAAAGCGAAAGCGAGAGGGACGGGCGCCACCCTACGTTTGACCGCTAGCGGAAGACAGAGCAAAAGACCTTCGTTCGAGCGGGCACTGAACCGTTTAAGTTAATTTCCATTTGCCCCCTCAACTTTTACTTCTTTTCTCTTCTGATGCCAGTTGCTAAATCTCCGCTCTCCCCGGTCCTCATTCTTCTGCCCTTAATTTCTTCTACACTCTCGTTTTCATTTGTTTAATTGGCATATTCGATAATCAAACTTCTTTAATTAAATTCACATTTAATTTTCTCATTATTACTTGAATAGGGAGAGGTTACTGCTGATCGGCCCCCATTCTCTTTATCCTCTCTCAAATTTTAATTTCTTCATTTTATGTTAATATATCAACAGTAATAAAATATCATAATATCGACAAGATCATTAATTTATGCTTAAATTATATCATTTGTGATGTGGAGATGAAATCCGAAAACAGTACGGAGCATCTCCACGAGTTGGGTTCAGCAAATGTACTACTTCCCACATTCTAAATTCCTTGCTTCCAGCAAATTTGAGATGCTTGGAATATGGACGATCTACCATGTAAGCCAAGGGGGAAAACGGGAGAAATGAAAGACTTCAGGGAGCAAATCGAAATTAACCATCTTTTCAAGAGTTACTGTAAAAAAAAAAGGAAAACGGAATTTCCACAGCTTCGACGAAACAGGAGACGCGGCAAGAGGGCAGAGAGAGAGAGAGAGAGAGAGAGAGAGAGAGGAGAGAGGAGAGAGAAAGGTTTCGACTTTCAACGCGCAGGGAGAAAGGGGAAGTGAGAGAGACGAATGGGGGCATTAGAATCATGAACGCAGCCACTACCTCCACCTGCACCACCACCACTGAAGTGGCTCTACTCTATCTTTCTCTACATTACCTGTTCTCTCCGTGAATTCCGGTTTCTCTCTCTAGGTTTCGCCGCGTAATTGCGACTGATCGCAGTCTTGTTGCTTCCCCAACGGTCCCTCATCCTGGAACTCCCCGTAGCAGTCCGATTCGGGTCTCTGCCTCAGTCCTCTGGCTGACGGAGTGCCCGTTGCCATTCGCTGCTGCTGTGTTTTTTTCTGACTTGTGAGTAACGTTCTTTTTCTGCTGCTGCTGCTCTGGATCCGTGAGCGAGTTCAATTCTGTTGATTTCACCGGACTGTGTTTTCCCGTTTTATGACATGAGTAGAAATCTTAGGGTTTCTCATTTGCCAGGGATTTGTCTGCTTTGTAGTTCTGAATGCAAATTTTGGATTGGTATTGTCCTGTGTGATCTCTGGTGGCTGCATTCTGTTCACTGCTTTTGTTCTGAAAGTGTGTCCGAGTGGATTATTTATACTCTTGCCATTCTGGAATATTATTTCCTTTTCCATTAACTTGACTAAATTTTCTGTTGTCGTTCATTTCGTTGGAATTAATATCAAGTTTATATCTGTACGATCTCAGGGGCTTCATGGTATTCTTCCTTTTCATGCATCCGTGTGGTCATTGACATTCTCAGCAGACAGTGCTGCACTGGAACCCATGATGTTGCTCCTGTAAGGCAACGATTGCAGCTTTAGTACGTGCTTTGTAGTCCACTGTTATTTGCAATCTACATTGGGGATGATCACGTTGTAGTTTGAGTAAGCAAATGGACTCTGCAAGGCGTTGGTTCAGCAAGTATATTTCAAAGGATAAGCCGAGATCATCAAAAAAGAAAGAAACCACAGATAATAGAAGAGAGGGTTTAAAAAATCCAGCAAATGAAGAAGCCCCTTCAAATGTTACTAAACAAAAGGCTGCAGCTGCAAAACAGTACATTGAAAATCACTACAAGAAGCAAATGAAGGATCTCCAAGAAAGGAGGGAACGGTATGACTTTTTTCTTTATTAAAATCCACGTTTGAAGTTATAGCTGCTACTGGCTTGTTGGGCTGTCTGTGAGTTAGCATGGTCGATACAGATTATTTCTAGTCGGACAATGGCTCTATTTTTTTTTTTTCATAAGAATGCCATGCTTGTGCCTATTCATCTACATATGCATGTTTTTAATTGGTAAATTGCATAACCAAGAGTGTGAGGACCCTTGCACAAAGAGTTGTATGGAAAATTTATAAAAGTGAATAAAAAAATTATTAGGATGACAAAGAGTTTGTTGAACATTGTAACAAATGGAAATTGCAGTATCATCGAGTGTGGTTCTAAAATTAAAAATTAAAAAAAAAACTTTGAACAGTGTCTTAGGTGAGTTCTGAAAAGCTTTCATGCTGTGTTCCTTATTATATGGCTTAAGTGTTTAATTACTATTTGCATTTGGATGTGTACATTGAGTTAATATCTGCACAAATTCTCAGCATATCCTGAATTGCTGAAGGCTTAAATGTTGATGCAGTCGTAATATACTCGAAAAGAAGCTGGCTGATGCTGATGTTTCTGAGGAAGAGCAAAACAATTTGTTGAAGTACTTTGAGAAGAAGGAAAGAGAATATATGCGCCTTCAGAGGCGCAAAATGGGTGCTGATGACTTTGAACCATTGACTATGATAGGGAAAGGTGCATTTGGAGAGGTATAACATGATTCCATTACTTAGATCAAGGCAAATTGTACCATTAGATTCTTTCAACAGGCTTAAGAATGCTTCAAAGAGGTTCCAAATTTCAACCAAAAGGTTGTTTAGGATGGTTACTGTTAAGGGTTCCTTCAATGATATAAAGATATATTTCTTATTTATTGTGGTTTCTGTTGGAGAGAAAGATAAGAATGTTTGATGCCCTCTCGTTAATAGCTTGAGGGCCTGATAGCATGGTAATTGTTGGCAGTAGTACTCACTTATTGAATTTCTGTTTGTTTTATGGTGAAGGTAAGGGTTTGTAGGGAGAAAGCAACTGGCCATGTATATGCTATGAAGAAGCTCAAGAAATCTGAGATGCTTCGTAGGGGGCAGGTATATCTGTTGCCATTGTTACTAGACGAATTGACAATTTTTATAAGCCTGCCCTGGATTCACTATTGAGTTTTCAGGTTGAACATGTGAAAGCAGAGAGAAATCTGCTAGCAGAGGTTGACAGCAACTGCATTGTCAAGCTTTATTACTCCTTCCAAGATGAAGAATATCTCTACCTCATCATGGAATATTTACCTGGTGGAGATATGATGACTTTATTGATGCGTAAAGATGTACTTACTGAAGATGAGGCTAGATTTTATGTTGCAGAAACAGTTTTGGCCATTGAATCCATCCACAAACATAATTACATTCATAGGTGAATATGTTTTCTTCATCCATCAATATATTTTATGTTCTTTCTTGAGCATATTAGTATATCTTTTATTTTATCTGACATTGGTTCTTTTTTACACTTGTGATGGTCTGTTGTTGATGCCTGACCATTCATTCTGTTATTTTTTTTATTGCAGAGATATCAAACCTGACAACTTACTGCTTGACAGAAATGGTCACATGAAATTGTCAGATTTTGGCTTATGTAAACCATTAGATTGCACTAACCTGCAAGAGAAGGACTTTTCTGTGGCAACCAACCTTAGTGGTGCTCTTCAAAGTGATGGACGACCTGTGGCATCCAAACGAACCCAACAAGAGCAACTGCAGCACTGGCAAAGGAACAGACGGATGCTAGTGAGTCTGTTGCTACTCTTTTGATTTTGTCATTTGATTATGATGGTTCTGACAAGGACAAATGTTCCTAGAAAAGCCAATCTAGAATATGGTTTCTTTTATAGTGAGCATAGGCTTGAATGAGAACAAAATCCATGCTGCAACTTATGTTTGTTATTATACAATGTTGTTGAAAAGCTTCCATCAATGCAATTTATATAGGCATACTCCACTGTTGGGACACCTGATTACATTGCCCCAGAAGTTCTCTTGAAGAAAGGATATGGAATGGAGTGTGATTGGTTGGTGGATTTTTTTTCCTCCCTTTTCCTTGCCTTTGTTTTCCTTGTAGAAAATGCTAATTTTGAGGCTCTTTACCTCCAAAGGTGGTCTCTTGGTGCGATTATGTATGAAATGCTTGTCGGTTATCCACCATTTTACTCAGATGATCCAATGTCAACTTGTAGAAAGGTAAATCTATTTTTTTTTTTTTGGCTTATTTGTGTGGCCTTGTTGTGCATTAAAATGTGCTGTGTTATCAAAACACATTGTGTAATAATCTGTTATAGCTCTTAGCATAAATACAGCAGCTCTTACATGCATGCTACCGAAAAAGAGACAAGAATTAGTCCTATTAGCAACTCAATATGCCAAATAGATCATATTTCGTACCATGCTTGTAAATTTGACCCAACAAGGTTGTTCTTGGGGCAATGAACTCAATTCAAATGTTGCTACTTGTGCTTGGGACCTAGACTCGCATTTTGCTTCTCTTATTGGCTCTTATCCATTATCATAAGATTTACACATGATGTTCTCCTACTGATTCTCTGATCGTTAACCGTGGACCGTTCTGTGAGCACAGTAGTCCTTATATTTTTGGGTCTTCAAAATATTTCTGCACTTACTGTGAAAATGATGGAGGAAAAGTTTTACTTTATGATTAAGGAAAAAGGAATTGCTGACTTGGAAATCCATGTGACACTGAAGAGGATGAATTGGATGCACTCCAAAAACTCTTCTCATTCTAGATAATGAGATAGAGAAACTACTACTTAATTTTTCTGCCTAATTAATACTAATCTGAATTGCCTCTGGATTGTCTCTCCTTTTGGTTCAAAAGTTTATTGTCTTGATGCTTACCTTCTGGAATGATATTTGCTTATGGTATTATGTATTTCCTGTGAAAGATTGGTTTTTCCCCTTCATAATCATTTTTTATTGCCTAACTGGTATATTTTTAACTTTTGAGCTATTCAGATTGTTAACTGGAGAGCCCATCTAAAGTTTCCTGAAGAAGCAAAATTGTCTCTAGAAGCAAAAGATCTTATAAGCAAGCTCTTATGTAATGTTGATCAGAGACTGGGGACAAAAGGAGCTGATGAGATTAAGGTGTTGTGTTTTGTGGTACTGATTTCAATTTATCAGCTTTGTCAAGTCACTTTTTCACAGCATACTAAAGTTTTTGTTTCTGTCATTTTCAGGTTCATCCATGGTTTAAAGGGATTGAATGGGATAGGCTATATCAGATGAAAGCTGCTTTTATTCCTGAGGTCAATGATGAGTTGGACACTCAGAACTTTGAGAAATTTGAGGAGGTAAATCTAGATTTGTGGAGGAATGGAAAGAAATGGCTGGTTTTTGTGCATCCATTGCCCTACATTTGCTCTAATCATTCTGTGATATGTAGGTTGACAATCAAATTCAGACTTCATCAAAATCGGGTCCATGGAGAAAGGTTAGTTAGTAATAGCTACTCTGTTGTTCAATGATGATTAATATTGTCTTAACTTATCCAAATGAAGGGTAACGATCTTACATTTTATTTTTTGAATTAATCAAGCAATAGTTAGGAATATTTCTATATCTTTCATTTGCTGAGTAGCTTTTTTAGCTGGTTTCAAGTATCTATATCAAGTTTGTTGCAAATGTCTAGGATGTTTCCCTACTATATCTGACATAGACAAAAATGCCTCTCAAGTTGATGAACGTTCATTTTTTTGTTAGTTTCATACCTACTTTTGGTTTACCTAAACCTCCTTTAAGCTAATGTATCTTACTGTACTAAGTTTGAGTCTCTTCTTGTCTGCTCTGTAATTTTGCATTGCATTTTTTGACCTTTTCTGTTGTGTTCACCCCCCTCCCTCTTATTTAGTGTTTCCACTTTGCATACTGGTGAGCCTTTGCACTGATCAAATCATCAGAAAATTCTCTCATCACCTGATCAACAAAGCAATGCTTCTAGATTTTGTCTCATTTGTTGCAAGCATGCTGGATTTTGTTCCAAATCTCTATTGATGTTTTCTACTATCCCCCACTTACAAGTTAATTACTTCAGATAGTCATTTCTTTGCTGTTTCTTTTTGCAGATGCTATCCTCAAAGGACGTCAACTTTGTAGGTTACACATACAAGAACTATGAGATCATCAATGATAATCAGTTACCTGGTATAGGTAGGTGATAACCTATTTTTGCATTATGGTATCTTGACAATCCACTATTATATCACATCAGTATACAATAACTTCTTATTCGTTATTACATATTTGCAAGAACCCCATTTACCTTAGATTTGGTATGTTTTCATTGTTCTGTCAACAAATGAATTGAACTGCTCAATCAGGTCTATACCATTTGTTATTCTACTGAAAACCAAAAAGGGAATTCCCAATAAAAATGGAAAAAAGGAAAAACTAAGAGAAGTTATTTACATGCATGTATCCAGGAAGATTGTTTTTCTTGGCCCTTGGCTATGTATATATTATATAGAAGGATTCTTATCGATCAGCTTTTTCCTTAAATAAAAAGGGAGTTATATATTTTCCCTTAGGAAAAGGTTCCATTTGTTTCCTTGACTTCCCATGTTTTAAGTTTTGTCGGAGAACTGAGTGATGATATTAAACATAATTTATGCAGTGGATTTCACATAATAATATTTTATTCTAAAAAATAATTAACTAGGAAAAAATGGTTTTCTCTAATGAGACAGGGGAGTGTTCCCCAGAGAACATTTTTTTGTTAAACGAATGAAGTGGATGAAATCATAAAGGGGTTCCTAATGATTTGGTGAAAAACCAATAAAATTCTTTTATCATATAAATGTATGATTCACCCCTTCATGCTCATAAATGCATTCATCTTTTGGTTACTATTGGTACTTCCTTATGCCACATTACGTGTTACCAGCAATATCTCGAGTAACTGTGGATTTCCTTTCATGAGAATTCCAGAATGCTTAGCTTTGACTAATCTTACCTCGTTTTGTCTTATCTTCAGCTGAATTAAAGAAGAAGAGCACCAGACCAAAGAGACCGTCAATCAAATCTCTCTTTGGTAAGATTGAGGACCACTGCTTTTCATAGGCTGTGCTTATCAGTTGCTTTTAGTATTTGTTCCGTTGAATAAAGGTATTAGCTTTTACTAGAATGAACAAATAGAGGAAGTTCATCACAATTCATTGCCAAAAAAACTTACTCTGGGGTATTCTGTTTCTCGTCAATCAATTTGTTGGCAGATGATGAGCCGGCGGCTCAAGCAAATCAGCCGGCACAAGGGAGCTTCCTAAACCTCCTGCCTCCCCAACTGGAAGTCCCCGAGGAACCAACCAAAATGCACTGAATCACCGCACTCTTCCAAGGTATTTATCAGCATCTGTTCTTTGGCCTTGTTCTTTGCATACCTGTAATGCAAGGATCCATGGAAAAAAAAAAAAAACCAGAGCCTGAGTTGTTAATTCATTACCACCTTTTCAATTTAGCTGACGGAGAGTTTTCCCTTCTCCCTGTAAAGTAGCTGTTGTGAAAGAATTCGGATATTTGTTGTAATTGATTGTGATCTGATGTGCATTCTTTCTCCGCGACATGTTCATGTAATTGACCTCGAAAGGAGTGTTATCAATTACCAAAGATAGGTGTGAATTTGCAGCTCATCCTATACTCTTATATAATATATATGTATGTGTGTGTGTATTTATATATTTATATACTCTAAACTCGACGATTACTGGGTTTTCTTTTCTTGCAGCTTTATTCCCTTTTGGGCCTTCCCTGTGATTTTCCCAAGATATGAAATAAATTTTATTCAATAAAATTAAAAAGGCAAAGTAAGGTTAGAAAATTTTAAAAATAAAAAGGAATATTTTGGAAAATAAAGTAATTTTAAAAAGTAAATGTAAATAAAAAAATTAAGTTTATAAGAATAAGAGGATGTGAAAATAAGATAAATTATCAATACGGAGAAATATATATTTAAAAAAGAGAATTATCAAAATCGTTCTTTATTTTTTGGTTAGTCATCATTTCAATCATCTAATTTTTCTAACTACCATTTCAGTTCTCTAATTTTTGATAGGTTACCATATTAGTATTCCAATCTTTGATTGGCCATCATGTCGGTCCTTCAATTATTCTGGCTACTATTTTAATTCAATATTTATCAAATCTCCATCAAATTGGTTCAGTCATCAATAATGTTATCTTCTTGTTCACAGAAATGTGACATGATCACATCAAAAGTGCAATTCGGGTTACTTCAAAATTGGCATAGAACTGTTTAATCTAGTTATAGATTGACCCGCTAAGCAAATGAGTTGATCAAGTTACGAGTTACGATTCAAGTAAATATGAACTGGTTTAGAACCATTTATAAACGAGTTGGTTAATAGTTCGTGTTTCGTGTTGGTTTGGCTCGTGAATCGTCCATCTTTTTTAATTTAAAAAATTTTTAAATTGGCACAATAAAATCCGACAATTGATTTACAAGATTTTGAATATTCGGGCTGGTTTTCAACTATTTCAGATTGGTTCAATAGGGGTAACTATCTATATCAATTATGGTTCAACGGATCCATATTTTTTAATTGGTTTGTAACTACCCCCAATCCAATGGGAGCAGTTTCATGCCAGGTTAGCGATGGTTCATGTCGGTTCCAGGTTTGGATGATCCAATTACAGGCTATTCCAATCCATTTAATATTTTTAATGTGAGGTAAAATGGAGACTAGTAGTAAGAAGTAATTCATATAAATAACAATATTTTTATTATCATATAAAATAATGTCTAGTCATAATTATATCATATTTTTGTGAAGCAATATATAACGCCGTTGATGGCCAATCATTTTGATGGGATTTGGCAAATGTCAGATTAAAATGTTGGCTAGAAAATTTGGAAGATTGATATTATGGTCGGTCAAAAATTGGAGGACTAACATGGTGGCGAGTAAAAAAATTGAAGGATTATTTTGACAATTTTCTCGGCAAATGTTAAATTAAAATAGTTGCTAAAAAATTTGGAGAATTGACATAGTGGCCTGTTAAAAATTGGAGGACGAGCATGATGGCTAGTAAAAAATTAGAATACTATTTTGACAATTTTCCCTTTAAAAAAAAACAAATAAGTTCTCTCTCTCTATCTCTCTCTCGAGTCGCAAAATCGACGCTTCGAAACACTATAGAAGGCGCCATTAGCCTTCCATCAAATTAACCTTCTAGAACGCAATGTTCTCTCTCCTCTCAGCCCCCGGATAGGATATATTGTCAGTCTTCCCGCCAATTCTTGTGCTTGTTATGTGGCGCAAGCTGTATAATAAATATATGCATGCGCACATATATATACATATACGTATAATCAGAGACCACTGATCTTGTGCTTAGCTGCTCTTAAGTATGTCCCGTCGAGAGCTCCCCTAGATGTACACTGTCTAATATTTCTTCTCGATATCTCTATGAATACGTAGATTGCACTTCCTGTGTATATGGTTAATCGATAGAGAGACAGAGAGAGACACCGAACGTAGCGTATATGGGTATATTGTCACTTGCATCAATGACCCGACAAGCGACTATATATCCTCATACTGGTGCGCCATAGAAAGGTTTCATGAGAGAGTCGAAGTCGAAGTCGAAGACTAAACTCTACTCTCCAATAATTGTCTTCTCTTCTCACTTCACAAGTTCTTATAATGTTATGCTGAGGGTTAGTGAAGAGTTTCACTTGATCAGGCTGTAGCCAGCCTTTGCTTGGTAGAACATAAACATCCTTTTTGCCCCCCGGATAATGGGGGCTAGAATCGTGAATGGAATCGCACGTTGAGTAGTACTATACTCTTGGGAGGGAGAGATCCTCGTCCACCTTGTTCTCCTGGCACTTCTTCAGAAGGTAAAGCTGGCGGCGCAAATGCAAAACCTGCGATACCAATTTAATTATCAAGCCAAAATAAGAGATGGGCAATCCTGACTTGAAATGATGATGTGTAAATGGTGACATGAATCGCCACCAACTGGCACCATTTCACGTAGCTACTTGGTTTCCTTCACTTCATCTGCTGCTCCGGCCAAATTTGTTGCTTTACATCTAACAACAAGATTCAAGAAATGATGAGACACAAATACGGGCAAAGGATGACGGTCACCTCTTCTTGAAGCGGAGGGGGAAGATTGTCTATTGAAGTAAGCCCATTTATCTCCCGAAGCAGCGTCATCTCTTTAATCCAGGACCACGTCTCAGGGGGCAACGCTAGCAAAAGAACAGTCAAGATATTGCTCCAGGCAGGCGGCAACATAATACGCTCACTACCATTCGAGTTGTTGGAGTTGAGATGCTCGACCTTCACTTGAGGAGGAGGAGGAGGAATGAGCATATCGAATTTCTCCTCATTTCGGCAGTTCAATGCTGTTGCATGAAAGACTCCGTTAGCCTTCTCATCGTCCATGCACTCAGTGCCAGATTCCTGCCGATTAGAGCAGCCCAAGGAACCGATTTTCCTGGCCAGAATCCCAGCCCCTTGGCGGCAGACTCTAGCAGTTTTCTGCAGGTTATCTTCCACATTGAATGATGAGGGCAGTCTAGTGCAACAACTTGGTGACGACAAAATATCAAGCACGTTCTGGTGGAGACATGTAACCTCAGCTTGCTTCAGTATCTCATCCTGCAGAAAATATTAAACTTAACTTCTGAAATTTGAATGGGCTAGATTGAGTGCAGAGATTTTATTTGCACCAATATCAAGCTAGTGTCATGCTTCATCTGAAGGTCGGAAATATACCCAAAACGATCCATTAGACTAAACAGAGGAACTCTGGATGGCTAGTCTATATCCATTCTTTCATGTGAAGCATGTTCTTTGAAGGGACGAGAAAATAGGGTATATGCTACCTTAATAGCGGGCCTTCCCTTTTCCTCCTTACTTATACTCGCTCCCTCATCTCCTGCTCTCTGAACTCCAAGAGCCCAGTGGATGAAATTCTCAAAATCCAATGGAAGAGACTGGCAGATGAGACCAATGAGCATTTTGACATCTTTTATGTCCTCAGACTTCAAGAGATTAGGCACGTCATCCACCAAGTACTTAGCAACACTGGTCCAATTCTCGTTTTTGCAACTCTGCCAAGATATTTTGCATCGAAGTCCAACAACAGTAATGAAATATTCCGGGAGGGGAGCAGATCTAACCATTAACAATATGTATTGACAGCTGAGAGAAGACAGGAGTTGAAACAAGATGCTTTGATGTTGCTCAAGAGGCTAAAATGATCCAGAAAGAAATATTGGCTTCTCAAACAATAGAGATTTATCAAGCTGAGGCTCCTGCAATAATGGAAACTTTGAACTATCCTTATTCTTTAAATCATGCATACTGATTTTCTCAGGATCAAAGATATTCCAACATCCTGTTGAGCAGCCCCACGGCATTTAAGCAGAATGTCCATCTATTCAAAAACTAATCCATGAAAAGATTAAACATTAACAGTAAAGGAGGCTGTAACAATCTTATATCTGCCTGTTCATATAAATTGGTACTGAATTGACAGCATAACACAAGGTACTAGTTTCTACAGGAACTCACTAGGGTATAGAGCAATCCCCGCTCCCTCTGAGGCCTAGATATCATCATGAACCTGGCAAAAGTGTCAATCTGTAAGATAAAGATTGTTGTCTCACAGCATTATGCTGTGTGCAAATCTTGCCGAGAAAAGGAGACAGACAGAGAACTTGAAGAGTAAACGTTGAAAAATTACAACAGGTACAGATGAATTCGGGCTTACCCTCTCTTTTGTCCTGTTTTCTGATCAGTGGTATCCATGGCTTCCCAAAGAAGAGAAAGTGGGACCCAGTGAGGAGGATACTTGAATCGTGCAACATCCAATATCAGCACCATGTCACGTCCCGCATGATATCCACCAATTGGTGAAAAGTGACCAGTCCCAGTCTTTTATCATCATACAAATGAAAAGGTAGGAAGCTCCTCACAGAGTCAGCTCTCATGCTAGGTCTTACGGTGTTATATGATCAACAAATTCAAGTTAACTGCACTTCAACAAGGACCTTGACAAAAACTTTTGAGAAATTACATACTCACTGATAAATATTCTTTCTTCCAAAACCTGTTTATGCAAACCTTCTTAAGCTTTTTGAACTGGATGCGGCTCATGCAAGTGTTGATCCAGCACATATGAATAGCAATATATTCAAACCTCTCAAAGCTTTTTTAACTGGTTGCAGCTCTACAAAGATATGACACCACTAACCACTAACTGACTGGCTGTATTATACTTGAGATGTTTATTCTTTTATTCTCAGAGGAGAAGAGAACTCTTTTTAAACTGCAATATCTAATTGGAATGTTTTAGTCTCAGCAACAGTAAGTTGATAGTGTTATATTATATGATTTTTCAACAGCGAGAACCTTTCGAGAACCTTTTCAAGTTTTACATTAATTCTGGGCTATTTCCTTTCAGTTTAGAATGACATTGAAAGATGAGAAGTGCAGCTAGTAATGGTTTACTCGGTCCAAATAAATCAAGTTTCAGAAAGAAACCCGATAGTTTTCCCATAACTTGATGAGGAACAAACAGTTGTGTTTGATGGAACTACATACACTAAATGCACAATGCTCTCTTGTGTAAACGTTAGAGTGCATGGGTGTATAACTGCCCTAACCTGTTTAAAGATGCCTCTGTGATATGAAGAAATGACGTGACGACCATCTGAAGCAGAACAACTTTGAACAATCTGGCGAAACTGATCTACATTTGCTTCACAGGTGCGAAAAGCTTGGACTTCAGCTCCAGCACAGTGAGCTAGACACACGACCTTTCCAAATGAGATTCCTTCAGCTTTTATTTTTTCCAGTGGCTCACAGCAGTCTAGCATAGATTCATCGAACCATCTCCATGGACCTGAGAAAATAAATGGAAACAGAACATCATAGTATCAGGAAACAACGGTAAACTAGTAAAGGTTAAATAGATCACATGTGATCAACATCATGGGAATTCCACTTCAAGCACTCATGGATAGCCCGCAACATGATCTTGACGCAGAACTGTGAATCCAGTTCTCAGATTTCTCGGGCCACAGCTTTATAACTTTTTTTCTGACAAAACTAGTTCTTGTCAAGTGGAGATTTTAATTTCTGTTGTTCCAATTGCCTGAATCTCCTAAGGAAGCCCATGTGGATACATATTCCCTTCAAATGAAGACACCATACACAACCAAGGTCTCGGAGTCGGACTCGCTTAATTTATGTTTGACCAAATTCCATTGCGAATATGCAGATAAAAATAGTAGAATCAACGTTCTTCACATTTCTATGCTAATCTTTGTCCCCCACAAAGATACGGGAAACACTAAGTACCTTTCCATTTTATTTTGGGGTCAATCGCGAGGGCATTTAAGACCATCGCTAGGCTGGCTAATCCACAGTATGCAGGCTCTGACTGCGTCTGGAAGTTGGAGATTAACTTGTAGAACCCTTCCATGGTTCCACCTTCGATGGCCTCAACCAACAATTTCTGCAATGCCCAGAAAATGCCATCAACACCGAAATAGCCAGTTGGCTTACGTAACACTAGAGACAGTGTTATGGCATTTTCAGCAATCAAGATGAACCTCTTCTGGTATGTCGTTTGGAGCACGCAGCTTACGGTCTGCACTAAGGCTGTAACCGCGGACAACTTTATTAAACTCACGAAAAAGCGACACAGTGCAGAGAATAGCTACCTTCCCTTCATCGGAGGAGAAGTCGACCGCAGGAGGAGAAGGGAGGAGTCGTCTGTAAAGACCCGCCATCGCCATTTTCAGAGCCAACACGGCCGGGCTTTTGATCTCGGGGAGCTTCCTCCTCTACCTCAGAGACATGCACAGATCCACAACTTCATATTGTATTAATTTCCCTAAGTCTAAGCTAAACCCATCCCTACTTTGAGATTTACTGTGTCTAACGAGTGGTAACTTTTCTGGGGTGTGTTTGATTCTCCCTAATTAGCTCTAATTCCATGGATTTAGGTCACATTATGATCCCTTTCACGTCATTTGGATGTAATAAATTATCCTGGCAAAAAATTTTATAAGAGTCACGCATATTTTCCCTGTAATTACTTTTCGCCCGAGCGAGAGTGAGAAAGAGAGAGATGAAATTCTTCAATTAATTACATGAATGCCCCCCCTACTTCTAATCAACCCAAATTTTATTTTACCTTTCCTCTGAGAGAGGGAAAGAGAGAGGTAATTATTATAATACATATATATTAATTATGTATAGTATTAAGTAAATAATATTATATCAATATATATTTTCTTAAATGTGATAGTTTAAATTATAATTTATCTTATCAGGAAAAAAAACCAACTTTTTATATATTTTAATTTTGTACCATAATTTAACAATTTAAAAGGCGGGCTCATCGGACGCTGGAATTGCAAGAGCACAACTAGTAGGCCCATCCTTAAGGGCCAACAAAACATATATATATATGTATGTATATATATGACTGTAGACGCGGACAGTGCAGAAATGCAATGCTCAGCAAATAAATATTCAATCTATTACCAACCAGTAGTTGCTTTATTAAATTTTTAAATGGATAACTTAAAAATTGAATATAAGTAAGTTAAGAAGATTGATAAAATTTTTTTAAAAATTTTGATTTAATCATAAATTAGTCTTGAAATATATTTCGATTTATCTAAATACTTGACGTGTAAAAATTAAAAAAATAGTCTTATTATCATAGTTTTTAAAACCGGACCGGGCCGGGAACCGGTGTAGGCATGGGTTCATAGGTTCATGGGTCAGACCGGGGGTTCAATGTGTTGAACCGCATGTTTAA
>CXYZ01005797.1:3310330-3399960 GCA_900006705.1 Sonneratia caseolaris
TGAGTGGCCGGTTCCCGGTCGAACCGGCCGGCCCGGTCCGGTTTTTAAAACTATGCTTATTATATGAATAGTGGGTTGACTTTGAGGGCTCCGTTATCGGCTTCGAAATCCATGTCCCTCTTCTGTAGTTTTATAATAATAAATAATTAAATAAATAAATAAGAATCAACTCAAATCTACCTATATAAATAGGGACCAAGTATTATTACTCGCATGGTAACTATTTGTATAATAATGTTATCATTTGAGCATTTACGTGCAACGGATGAAATTAAAGTAAATATCACATTTTTAATTATTAAACTCAAAAAAATAAACCCTATGAATAACTTTATAAAAGGTCAGTGAATGATGATGACACTATTTCCCAGCAAATTTATGTCACCGTATAATCATATCACATGATAATGCCTCACTCGAATTTTTTTTCAATATATGATATTTTCAAATAAGTCAAAATACAATTCGAAATTAGTTTGCGATTGAACTGAAATTCTTAAAAAAATTTCCGTTGACCCATTCAAATCTTAGATTACATCCTTAAATCACTTATTTAGGATCTAGAGAAACTATTATTCCAATTCCAGTTGGTTAACTTTATTCACTTTTTTTTCTACTTTTCTTTTATATATATATATAGAATATAGGCCACTTGGTTTGGAAATGGACAAGATGTTGTTAGGCGCGCAAGGTCACTATCCCAACCATAGTTTTAAAAACCGGATTGGGTCAGCCGGTTCGATTGGAAACAGGTCACTCAACCGATCTAGTTCTCATAAATAATTCAATTACACTTAAAATTATGTCAAATTCGGTTGAACTGACTAGTTTTCGATCGAACCAATGAACCTAATCAAACCGATCCGACCCATGAACCAATACCTTTATCAGTTCCCGATCCGATTCGGTTTTAAAAACTATAATCTCAGCTTTGCTTTTGGCTTGCTATTTTTTAAATAAAATAACTTTCTTTTTGGTGAATAGTTTTTTTTGGTTATTTAATTATTCCGATTTTTGGCGCCTTGAAACTTGACTGGTCAACATTGTTCAACGGGGATCCGTAAACTAACGTGGAGGAAAAAGGAGGGTCATAAAGGAATTTCAATGGGGAAAGTGCCTACTTTGAATTAATTCGATGTTGACCAGAAAAAAAAAAAGAAAGAAAAGAGGTTTTGTACCAGTTGTTCTATCTTCGAGTAAGAGTTATTGCGACATCTTTCTTTCCCTTGAGCCTTCCGTGTATAGTAAACCCAGAGAAAACTTAGAGAGGAAGAAAGGGGAGCTGACTACCAATTTCTATTCATCGAGACAATCGAACAAGCAAGACTCACGATGAGAAACAGGGCTCGACCCGATAGGCAGGGTACCATCCTCGTGCAATTTGGATCAATTAACAACACGTTCAATCACTATAAGTAGAATTCTATGGGCGGACTTGTTCCACGCGTCTCTTTTCCAAGTAAACCTCTGCTGACCGGCTGAGTGTAAGTGCATTTGTGTTGTTGCCGCATTCATTGCGAACAACTCTGCCGTCCATGGAGTGGATTCCCTCCCCGACCATAACGTGACCAATCTTTTCGGTTTTACAGTTGATATTATCCTGTTGCTTTCTTGCCCACAGACAGACTTTTCCACAAAGGATGCACCCCCATCGGGAGTTGCGTAGAGAAGAAAAACTCATTTATTATTTGAAATGAGCCTTTTGGGAGTTGGGCACTTACTGCCCACAAACTCCACCGTCTCAACAACTTGCACGGAAAGGAACACTCAGCACACAAAAAAAATAGGGTTTTATTAATGAATAGCAATCGCCACATGATTGATGAACATGCGTCGGTCCTTATTCCAAGTTGGAGGACCCTACGTGCATTTAACGGTGGGACGGTTGCACCTGCCCCCGAACAAACTCCCAAATCGAATCATTTTCGAGCCCACTAGAAGTTCTGCACGTATTTCATTTACGTGGCACTCTGCACAAACTTCTGGAGTTTAGTAATGTGCCATGTTTGAGTTATTGATGAGACTCGAGCGCTCCGTGAGTGTGTAAGCTACAAGCTGGTTATGAGAGGGATCTCACTCCTGTAGGTCGACGAGAGAGAGAGAGAGAGAGAGAGATCCTGAGATCAGTCCATCCATGGTTGGCAAGCGACGATGTCGAAAGTGATGGGGGAGGAAGAATATCCCTTACGTACAAATACAAACACAAGAGAGGTGGAATTGGCCCAGGAAAAGTGCAGCCCATGCCCGTACTTGCATGAGGCCCAAGGTAGTATGACCGACCCATGTGGACAGAGGCCCAGCTCAGTGTCGAAGACTTCATGAAGAGAACTTGGGAGGTTGATCTTCTATGATGGTTGTTTTTTCAGTCATATTTGCTGGACTGGAATCTTAGTTAAAACTGGTTACAGTTGTGGAATGTCTTGATGGAGCATCAAGACACCGGGTGATCATCATCATCATCATCTATATGTCCATGATCGGTATGACACTAATATGTGCACATTTACAAAATAAAAGCCCAAACAAATTCTTATATAATCTATCTATCTATCTACTTATAGAGTTGTTAAATCCCTTTTGGGCTACAATGTGTCATATCAATGTAGTAACAAGGTATTTCCTGTCAGTTTCTTTTCATTAGAAAGGGTAAGTTTCATAACTACCCGGATAAACTTTTATCTTATAGTATATTGAGATAGGATCGGATAAAGTAATATATTATGCAAATAAAATGAATATTAAGATTTGTTATGTGGAAAATCCTAATGCAAAAAAAAAAAAACCATGGAACCGAGTCCAAAATCAACTTCATACTATTTCAATGAAGATTATAGCAATTTTTTTTTCAAGGGAACACTATCAATCAATCACAACTAAAAAGACACCTCTCTTGGATTACTTAAATTCATTACCCATACATAGGATTCTCAAATATCACATAAAATAATACTTATAGAACTCTGATTATGATATTCACCATTAGCCTCAGAAGTTTTGAGGCAAATTTCGCCATAATCAAAACTCATTTGCCATTCCGATCAAGGTTTGATCTTAGACTGTAAGCTAGGAAAAAAAATTTGCACTGTTACTCATTTGTTGCTACTTTGCTATGCTCCTTTTCAGCCAAGTTTCTCTGTTCTTGAGCCATAATACACTGCAGCAATATGTGGCACTCCTTCGCAGTTTTATCCCGCAGTTATCGAGCATCTTTTTCCTACGATTCCTATCAAGAGAGGCTCCCCATTATGGGCCTTCCCTGTCTTTCCTCGCATTTCCCTGTGAGATATTGTCTCCTCACAACTATTCGCTCGTAGATCTCCTCATCTCTCACGACGCCTTATATCATGAGAGGTTAGCCCCCTCATGGTTATCTGCTCGTGGATCTCTTGTCGTCTCGCACAAGACTCCTCGCGAGAGACTTCCCATCCTTATGCTTATTCTTAAATCACATATAATAACGATTCTCTCTAAAGTTATATTCCTTTCAAGAGTTAATGTTACCAATATTTTTATTTTTATGGGTATTCAAAGTTTTAGATTTAAATATTGAATTAAGATTTCTTTATATGTAATTATCTTTCTGAATTTTACATATATATTCTATTTTCATGTGTAAATTCTATAATATCTAGTATAATTCTATCCTTATAAGAAAAAGTTTGCTGATACTTCCCAATTTCCTTTTTATTTTTGGTTTACTGGTGCTTTTGTAAAAGATGGTACTGGGGGATTCATGCCTCACGAATCATTGAGGTGGCACAGTGATCACGCTTCAAAACTTTGGAAACGTTGGTTCTTGCAACTTTACAAGATGGATGAGGAACACGTTACGGATTGAAGTGGGGGGGGAAGAAGAAAAAGCTTCACTCTTATAGTTGATCCATCCTTGAGGTGGGCGAAAATTCCCATGGCAGGACGGCTTCTATACCCTCTGAATTTTGAAGAGTTCGATGGTATTCTTAAGCTCAAGATCAATCATCCATAGATGGACCATGTAGCTGTCAGCGTCCGAAACTCATTTCATGTATTTACTTACATAAACATCCATAAATGCCCACGAAACTTTGGGACATCAAAATAATACCAACCTGGAGAAGAATCGTCGTCTAGTGCAACATCTCACTCGAGCCATACTAACGAGTGTGGATTCGATTCTCCTCAATGACACTACTCTTTTATAATGGAAAACAAAGATAATTTCACCTGGTAGTTCCACGCCCTAGCGATGAGCTGATCAGGAGCCTCTCCAAGTAATCTGAACCCATATCCTCCAAGACCACAACATCGTTCACTCTCATGTTGCTGTCACCTCTTCTCTTGCCCGACATTTTCCTCCTCAAGCTATGCTTCTTCTTCAGGGCGATAACAGGGGAGCCCCCTTCTTCGACGCTCAGGTGCGTCATCCCCCTCAGCGACTCCCGGACTTTCTCCACGGGGAAGTTGAGGACCGCCGCATGCCCACGCATCAAGAAAGCGGCCTGGTCGTAGGCCAGAGCGGCTGCTTCGGCGCTGTCGAAGGTGCCCAGCCAAACCCTGACGCCGTTCCTCGTGGAGTCCCTGATCTCGGCCGCGAACTTCCCCCACGGCCTCCTCCTCACACCTCTGAAGGACCTCTCCTTCTTGGGGTTCTGCTCCCCGTTGTCCCCTTCTTCTTCTGCTTTTGCAGAGCTGACATCTTCATCCTTTGGCTTGGGTGATGCCTCCGCCAGGAGATCGAAGAGGAGCATTTCTTCGGAGTCGTTCACGTTGAAAGGGAGAGCGTCACTGATGAGCGGGAGGGAATCCCAGGAGTGAGAAGACTCGGAGGAGAAATCCGAGTGGTTTGGCGAGTGGAATGCGTAGTAATCCATTGAGGACGATGTTCTGTTCTGGGTGTGGGAATGTGGAAGTCTGGTAGGGAGAGGACTCTTGCTTGCTCTGTTTTATGGCGTCCAACCAGATGGCCTCACTATTTATACACAACTCGGAGGTAGGGGATAGATACGTGTCACAAATTCAGTGAACTGGGATACTGTTTTCATTAAAAACAAAATTAGTTCAATGGTATAAATCTAATTTTTAATGTAAAATTCTTGATATTTTTTATTTTTATTTTTATTTTTATTTTTTCCTATTATATTTTATAATTATCAACCTTCTATATAATAAAAAAATATTATTTTCAAATTCACAAACATGCTTTGTTTCCAATAATGTTTCTACAAAAAGGGAAAAACATAGTTGCCTATTAATTTAATTTGGAGGGGGAAAAAGAAATTTAAAAAACAAGGAGAACAGATTTTTTTGCCCCCACTGTTTTCATTCCCCTCAATAGAAGGAAAAAGGAAAAAGCAAAAGTCGATGGTATTTCGTGGGTCGAAACGTCCCCGTGGGGCACAAGGCCGGCCAAAAAGCACACGTGGGTCAATTGGGTGGCGGCCAGGTCAGAGTGAAATTTTCAATGACGTCAGCAAAAAACCCTGCAATTTCTTCTCCTTTTTTTTTTACTTTTTTTCTCCCTAGGTAAAAAGGTTACAGCTAATGAACGTGCTGGGACCATTGCGTGGATTAGAGTGGTTAAATGGAGCGTACTGACTCGGAGTCGGCTTGGGATCGGACCGTCCAAATTCATAATTAGCTTGGACTATCTATAACCCGGTTTATAACCGCTTTTATTGAGTTGAGGAGTGATTACGAATAGGATCATCAATACATACTCATCGAACCTTAACCGATCTAAACAGTCAATATGCACAAAACCGTTATAAAATTGGACTGCACCGGCTCGGACCGTAAACTATAGTCCTTTACCTACCAAATATCGCAATCTCCTATAATTTATTGAAAAATCAATGTACACAGATTGACAAGGCATATAATCAAAGTATTATTCATCCAATCCAATTAAAATACTGTTTATCAATCAAATTACTGTTCACCCAATTGAAAACAACCTTCCGGTTGCTAAAAAATATTCATTTAAAATAATTTTTTAAAAATAAAAAGATTGACGGTTCGTGGGCTAAACCGATCCGAACCGTTAACAATCTTTTAAAAATTGTTCCAGGCCGGTTCATATTCACATAAAACTGTCACCCGTAATATGACCGATCCATTAAGTAAACAAGCTAAATCATAACCGGATTTAACTGTTCTAAACCCGTTTTGAACCGATCCGGATCGCACTTTTAACAACACTAGCGTCGATCAAGGTAGGACGACTCCATATGATCCCAGTAGCACTAGCACCGATGAATCGTATCACCATAGGCACTGTAATTCTTCCAGCGGACAAGAGCTACCAGACAATGCCACACACTTAACAGTGCGTTTCACTTAGTCGTGCCTGTCAGAGCTATTTTGTTAGTACCTTCGATGATCCAACTAACGAAACCAGCCGGGACACATCCATCATTGCCAGGTGGAACCGACGCACAGTGTGCTTGAAATTAAATGACATCTAACAGGGAATCTCGTGTTTCACGCATATTCGAACATTGATTCCCT
Source organism: Sonneratia caseolaris (assembly GCA_900006705.1). Classification (NCBI taxonomy): domain Eukaryota; kingdom Viridiplantae; phylum Streptophyta; class Magnoliopsida; order Myrtales; family Lythraceae; genus Sonneratia; species Sonneratia caseolaris. Next base: position 3,316,817 of record CXYZ01005797.1, read on the forward strand.
TATGCTCCAAAACGAACCATTCTCATGTATACTATATCCTCGCATTAACTACGCCATTCGTCTAGCCAGTTCTCTAACGGGTCCTATCAATCGATCACATCAGATGTTCGACTTTTCGGTGTACTCATCCCCATTATTGACGGTTTCATTGACGACCGGACCGCTCCGTCTAGTCCAGCCATACGCGTGGAGACTATATCCGAGCAAATTTGTCGTCGTCGCATATCCCGATTTCATATGACTGCGAGTCTGTGTGCCTGTGTGTGCGCACTGCCCCTCATTTTCCACTGTCGAGCTCATCTGGTACTTCACATGTAAAATGGATTTGGCGATAGTCGCAATTTGCTGCTGGACCAGAAAGCGACTCGCATCCCTTACCGTCCCCGTCGGTTGAATCGCCCATCTTTATCCATGGTATCGTACACCGATAAAATAAAATACGTAAAGATATACTAATTAAAATATTTTAGTACGACTTCTCGTTAAATTAAAATTTTAAATATAGATTTTATGAATTAGTATCCGTATGTGATGGGGGAGAATTTTCGATCCGAGGTAGGGAAATGATAGCTCGGACTGTGATTAATGCCGAAAAAGAAGCGAGAGTGACGGGGGGGAGGTGGGAGGAGTGTATGCGTATGATGGAGGCAGAGGTGCAGGCCCCCTGGGAAAACCCCCAAGAAATAAACGTCTTCATGAAAGTCATCGAAACTATGAAAAACAGTGGTGATGGGACGATTATTTCATTTATTATAATAATTTTGTGTGTATATATATATATATATACATATATGCTCCCCTGGAAAAGTCCTCCCGAAAGAAAGGGGGTCGGATCGCCATCACGCACCGCTGGGTTCCACGTTGCTGACATATTCCACTATGTCATCACGAGGGCGCAGCTTCTCGGAAGCTCCCAATTTGGGAAATCTTTGACGCAGGATCGGATGGCACCTTCCACTTGGATCAGAAAATTCAAATTAAAATTACGGCTGTCAATTCCGGCCAGCTCAAAAATCATTTCCCGGCCCACATCAAATAAAAACAATAGTTTTAAAAAAAATAAATTAAATAATTTTCGATCTCAGAATGGATGAGATAAACTCATTCGAGTTTGATATTAATTCGAAAAAATATTAAAATATAAGTATTTGTATATAATTAATTATTATTTCATACTTTTCCCGTAAATTTCTTATCCATTGCAATTTTTTTTCCTCACTTTTGGATTGGCATGGCCTCGATGTCTAAGACTGTCCGAAAATCCCTGCTCAGGCACAATTTCTTTGTGCTGCGCTCGAATCTTGCTTTTGGGCAGGATCAGTATTGAAAAGTCTAAATCAAATGCCTCCTGTTCGATTAAATCCACATATGTGTGAGTGGGTGATTACAATCAGTAATCAGAGTCCTAATTCCATTTGTCCTCCGAAGCAAATCTTAATTTGACTCAGTTGAATATTCTGCTGTCATTGAACCGGCACAGGATGGGGGGTTAAATTCCATGGACACGTCCACGTGTAAGAGAGGTCTCATATTCCATTATTGTAAGTGGACTTATCACATTTATTAATTTTTCTACTTCATTCTATGTATTAAATTAGTTGAAAATATTCGGTATTCAACTCTTGTGGCATTTTCGAAGCAAAAGTCTAAGATTCGAAAAGGATGGGCATGCACAGCTCACATTCACATCACTCTAAACAAACTAATACGACAGGTGAATTGGTCGACTGTCGCGACAGGATGAATTTGACTTGGAGCGGGATATGGTTTCTTAAGATGGCTACGAACTTCAGACTAACATAACTGTGATTTAACAAGGGGCCTAGCAGGTGGATTGGGCTGAATCGGAGGAGACAGAGTGGCTTGTTAGATTCGAGCCCATCGTGACCCATTAATAGACTTTGAGATTTAAAAACAAAACAAAAAAAAACCTTAAGCCATGGCCACGGATGCCCAGGGTCAGCTCAGCTCATAGGCCCGTAGCTTTCCTTTTCTCCCTTCCGATTTCCCTTCGTGGTTGGGGGGCCATCTATGTAGAAGAAATAGAACAGTCACAGAGAGAGAGAGAGAGAGAGAGAGTACGTGTGCGAGTGTGCATGCGAGGGTGGAAGACGAAGAAAAAAAAGTCTCACCTAATTAAGAATCTCTCCAGAGAGGAAGAGAGCTTCAGAGAGGGCAGGAAACTGCACCTGTTGAGATCGTGTCTCTGACAATCGTCGTCTCAACTCTGCATTTCCTTCTTTTCGCGTAGTGATCCCTCTCTTCCTCTGTGTTTTCATCAGCTACAACGCCACTAAATCAGCTTGACATAGTTGAGAAATTGACAGAGCTCGGTGATGCCAAGAGCGACACAGAGATGTCTTTTTGGTTCGAGTTCCTTACGCATATGAAGAGAAGAATAAGGATTAAGCTAGAGTTTACGTTCACTGACACTTTTTTCTCATATAAATTCTTCGATTTGTGATTATATACTGATAATGCAACTATTCACCGCAAAGAAGAATTTTCTCAAACCACTAGTCATATTCAAGATGATCTCGAAGACAATATAAAAGTTCGGAAACCCAACAAGAATAAGAAAAGAGAACCCATTGTGATTCGTTTAATAGAAAATAAAAGTTTCAATGATTTCCCATTAGCCCTAACAGATACAGGCTGCTGGTGCTGTAATCGAGATTATATATAAAATATTGTATTAACATAGTATCTACTTTCTAGTTTTCTCTTTTATTTACAGGGAGTTTTAAAACCAAATGAGGGATAGGAAGACATGATTTGAGGATCGAACTCAGGTTATTTTGGTCCCAGTTAACCACTGGTACCATCTGTATTGAATGAATCGTTCCTCATTTTATGTAGTCTTTCAGTTGATTGTGTATAACCATGTCCACATCGATAATGCAGATTCAGTGAATGTGATTGTCCTGCATTGTTGTTAACCAAGAAAACCTCCACTCGATCGACGGTGAAGTTGGTTAAAAGATATGTCATGATCTTCACTTCTCTCCTCTGGTGAGAATGTTGTTGAATTTCGACTTCATACTCTCATGATTCCATTCGCAATAATCATGTAACGTCCATGGTTCCCCTCTCGGGAATTCATAAAACCATATTATTAAGCAAGGGAACCTTGTGTACTTTTTATATGACGATTCATATAAATACTCCCTTTCTGGCTATTTGTGTCCTTCCTTAACTAGCCAAATTTCCAGGAAAGCATTTCTTTACTGGGTGCTGCTGGGGCAAGGAGGGGTCCAGGAATGCACCGCACCTTACAGGAGCAACTGAGGTTATAGGGAAGGATGTTCGACGCAGTTAGTATCTCTTGTTATTAACTTAAGGTGAAGAGATCTCCTGCTGTCGTTTCTCTTCCATCAGGACTCTTTGTGCCCATTGATTCTCCTCTTTCTCCTAAAACCCTTCTAGGAGTGGCATAGGGCTCTCGGTATATATGTTTTGCAAGTGTTCTATAAATCAACAGAGTATCTTGAATATATAACACTTCAACCATCAAAATTGCGATTGTCTTTTGCTGTATTCAAAATGATAAGTTTCTTGCCGAACGATGCTTAACCTTATTCAGGAATAAGATTTTTGTCATTTGATCACATATACATTCATCTGAAAAAACTGCAGTGTGACGCACACTAACTAATAGGCCTCTATAAAACTCGCCTTTTGAGGATGCTTCTTGAGTTTCTGTATGATCTTATCATATTAATCTAATAGGTAGAACAGGGAGAACTCCAGCGGAAATTTCAAATGACAGAAAGATCCAGATTTGCTCAAGTGTTGTATATAGGAATGTACCACCAGATCTGTGCTCCACAATGTTAGAAGAATTTTTTCCCAATCAACATCAAAATTCATACGAAAAAACGACTAATCCATGCATGCGATTTTAGTTTGGCTATAAAAGGGATTTTATTTGTTTCATTTTTTTCATTTTTGATGTTCCAGTAGATAGCAAAGGCCTATTTCTAGATATATATATTCGGTTGTTTCTCATGCAAATCATTGCAATTCGAACTGAACTTAATCTTCCAAGAATGAGTTATTTCAACCATTCATAATCTCCATGACTTCCTAAATTGCATCTGAATTTAATGAACGACTCCTCTTATTGGTGGTCATCAATTTATGCAATCCAATTTCAAATGATCAAATAATTCAACAGATACAACTATCCCAAATCAAGCACCATAATTCAGTAGACCGGACACCACAACTGTAAACTAAAGGAAGAAAAGACAGCATCATATCTCAAGCAGTGACAGAACGTAATGTGTCGCATAGTCCGGTCGTCATTTCCTCTTTTGCTCTTCTGGAGGCGTCAGAAGCTCCTCCAGAATGCTATCATCCAAGTACTCAAGCTCAATCACCTCTCTTGCCTGCGACGAACCCCCTCCAGGAGCAACAGAAGTAGAAGATGAAGCTGCTGAAGAGGAAGAAGAAGTCAACCTGGTAGCGATGGCGGGAGACCCCAAGTTCACTTGTGGGTAGTACTCGCCAGGAAAATTCAAAACTGCCATGCGACCTCTCAGATTGAACGCTGCTCTATCGTAAGCCCTAGCAGCTTCCTCGGCAGTATTGAATGTGCCGAGCCAAAGACGACCCCCACTCCTCGACGGGTCGCGGATCTCGGCCGCGAACTTGCCCCATGGCCTCCTTCTGACACCCCGGTAATGGACATCTTCCTTCGATTTCTCCCTGGATTCTCCACCCTCATTATTTCCTTGGCTACCTCCAGCTTCCATTAATAGTATGAGGCAGTGCACTGATCTCTCTCTCTCTCTCTCTCTCTCTCTCTCTCTCTCTCTGGTTTCTAGATCTCTGGTGTGTCACTATTTAGCTTTCGCTTTCAAGTTTTTGGCAGAAACCCTGATGGATGGAAAAGGTTGCTTTTGGTGTCTGTATATATAGGAATAGGTATGACACTTCCTCTACGGAAATTGGTCAGACATGATTATACATGAAACTCCAAACGCGAGTCCATGGAATTACTAAAATAATAATTAAGCCATCTCCCTCTTGGAAGGTTCTCCATGGAGATGGAGGTGCATGTATTCGTTTGCTCGATCTGCTGGGATGAGAAACTCACCGAGGGGTCTGCTCCGGGGTCCCTCTTGAAAATTCAATTCTTTTATTATAACATATTTTTTCCAATTAAGATAAAAGAAAAAACATAAAAAAAAAGAGATCATCGAGCTTAAAGGGTATATTAGGGGTGAAGGGGGAAGACAGATGACGTAAGGAATTTCACTGATTCAACACCTTCAATTTTAGGTCAATTTCGATTCCGATTGCACTAAGCCCGTCCGACCTAAATATATTACTTTATTTCATTTCTTCCATTAAATAGTGTACTAAAATACTGTAATGAACCAGTAAGAGAGGGACTCATATTTTATTCAGCAATGGATTATCCTTTTTTTCTTTGGTATAATTACTGTAGATGCCTTATATATTTATCATTTTTCTCACTCGAATCATATATATTTCAAAATGATTATTTCAGTCATATACGTTTAAATCAATAATGTACTTGGATTATAATTTTAATAGTTCGCTGAGATGACATTTAATAATATCACGTTGCATGATGCGCCCACAGGTCCTTTTTCTGCGTCACCGTATTGCATCGGTTAGATTTTGCCATGCCAGCATACAATGTCAACTATTTATTGCAGTGTCATTGTATCATATTAGTCAATACGGTTATGTCAACGCACCGTTATAATTAGAATTTAAATATATTACGAAATAAAACATATAAAATTAAAAAAATATGTTTTCAAACGAATAAGTAATAAAAATGGTAAATATATAACTTACACTATAATTATTCATTTTTTTCTTTAGAAATTCTTCAACATGAGAGTATGTTTCTCTTAAGACGCATTCTTACACGCCTAAAGAGATATGTACTGCTAGGCTATGAACAATCTCTTGCATAACCGTGTTTGGTGGGTCAAGACGGAATGGAATCGGAGTTACGATCCCGGCCACTGTTCCATTTCTTTAGTTTAATTATGCTTAAGACGACCGGAATCAACGTTTCTAATGGAACGAGCAACAGAAATCCATTCCGACTTTTGAGGTTTGGAATTCTCTTTCTAACTCGCCCATTCCGTCTCGTCGTCTTTTACATGCCATTTTCCCCTTCTTTTTGTTTTGCATTTGATTCCAATATTTTATTATTCCTTTTCAATGTCTGGGCGGGCCCACTTTTTAACATTAAAATAATAAAGGGAGAAAAATCAAAATCAAAAGTGCATGATGTTTGTAAAATAATTGAGATGAAATTTTATGCCAAATGATGTTAAGAATTAATATTGCACTATCTTCGACTGAGACCTTAAGCATGATTGAAATTTAATAAGAATGTTTAATATGTAAAATGAATTTTTATTATATATTTCCAATCTATTCCATTTCCATTACTTTTCACCAAATTTAGGATTCGACCCATATTATTCGAAGGCCCATCGAAATCGTGCGCCGTGCGAGTTCAGAGCACGCCAGATCCAGAGTTTCAAGAGGCAGATCGACCGGTTCGTTTGTCTGAGGCAGGAATTCGAGGGCAAGTGGAAAGGGCCTTCCACTGCTGCTTGGACTTGGAGGCAGGGACTGACGGACGAACCCATATTGAAATTTTGATATGAATTATTATTATTATTATTAGGTGTGTGTGTCTCTGTGTGTGTGTGTGTATATAATGATTTTCCACAAGGCAATTATTTTGAATGTTTGAATTGCACACATAACAGGACCAACTACTGGTAAATCCAATTCAAATTTAATAGCTAATGTACTGGTGGATTATCCTTACGTTTCTAAGATGTTTACTAACTCAAAATTGCATAATAACCTCTCCTTTAGGTAGATCTAAAAATCAGTACCATGTTTAAATATATCATATTATTTATCTTATAAAATTCAAAATCCACACATAATCCGTTTATTATGATTTTTTTAATCCAAATACAACCCATTTAAATAATAAGTTAAAATGACACGAACAGTTTAACCTTATAACTAAACATGTGCCGACCATACAAGCAGGTGATTAATATAATAATAATAAACCGAAGAAGAAATTTACAGTATAATTATATTATGATACCACAAATATAGCAAATATAATTTGGAAAAAAAATCTTATTAACACCGTAACCTTCACAATAATTTTTATCACACTTTGGATAATAAAGAAAACAACACTAACTTAAACTAGTTAAAATGAGTTAATAAACTTAATACAATACGCATTCAAATATATTTAGTAAAATGGTTTTAATAATATTCTATTAAAATATTTCTAACATGTTTATTGAAATATGTCACATGAGCTCGGCTTATTTGAATATGATATATGTATGCACTCGACCCAAACCCGGCCGGGTTCTGTATGTTATCGGGTCAGAAATTGTCCATTCAAAGGTCTCTTTCCATGTCCTAAAGAATGAAAAGAAAAAAAAAAAGAGGAGAAGGAGAAGAAATTGGACAGGACGACTAGTTTTCAACTTAGATTCTCACAAGCTTAGCAACAAAACAGAGAAAATAGCACCCCACAAGAATGGAATCTGGCTGCTTTATGCGTCAGATTGTTGAAAATGGAAGGAATGATGAACGGAACCATGCGACAATTTTGACTTTTCTTTGTACAGTAAAAAATAGGTAGAATTACGTGAAAATTATATATAATTATTACTTTGAATAATTAAATCCCACAATTTTTAAAAATTACATTTTTAGCCATATTACTCCAGCTCCAACATTTAAGTCTCACTTGTCAATCTCTGTTAGGGGTGTCGCTTGCGTGGAGTTAACGGCGTCCATCTTTTTCCTGCATGTCCGTTAACTATCCAAGACACTTTATCAATAAAATAAATAAATAAATACTCTCCCACGTGTGCCCCACCCCACCGTTCCGGCCCACCTCCGCCGCCGCCCCCCACAACTTCTCCGCCCCTCTCCCCGTCGTCTCCGTCTTCATCTTCTCCACTCCTCCCCTGCCGCCGCCTTCATCTCCACCACGGGACAGCGCCGTCACCGGAAGCCACCGCTTCACCTTCAATTCCTTCTTTTCTTTTGCGAGCTCACCACCGAACTTGGAGGCCGTGAGGCGGCTAGGCTGGTGGCGCTCGACAATCACTCAAGATAGCCCCCCATGGATGTTGAATGCAAGAGAGCATTAAATCCATACATCTTCTCGAGACTCGAGATTTCGAGGGGAGGAATTAAAGGAGAAGGTCGCGGTAGGGAGGGATAAGCGGCGACTGTGGCTGCCGCAGGTGGTTGTTGGAGTTGGGGTCTTGACAGATTACTGGCATTTTGAAAATTTGATGATTAAGGGAGGGTAAATAAGTAATTGTCTTTACTTTTAAATATATATATATATATATATTTTAGTGCGACGCACGACACACTAATGTACATGTCAGCAAGTATCTGCCCACTTATGGCGACTCAATGCATGGGATTCAAATGTGTAATGGAGTGGAAAAGTACGGAATTCAAGTTTTAAAAATAATAAATGTATATAATTTATAAAAATTTATATTTATAGGAGTTTTATTTTTTTTTATTTCATTATTATTCTTCCAATTTTAATTAATAAGAATACAATGATTTTATAAATATTAGGTAATCTTAAAAAAAGAGTAAAAATGCGTAACACTTGATTTAGGAAAGTGGGGGGTTTGGACATAACAACATCAAGGCCAGGAGGATCAGAGTTCGATTCCTCCTCAGCAGTCGAAAGTCACTGGATCCCCCATTTTTAAGTTCGGTAAGTTACCATGTTAGCCCTCGCATCTACACGCGACAAGGCTGGGCGACGGCCGTGTCCATCTTTAACTCAAAACTCTACGGCCTCGGAGCTATAGCCATAATGTCCTCCGTCTACCCCGAGGAACGCAAATCGAGTCCCTCTCTTCCTCTGCCAACGGTCGGTCAATTTTTCATCTTACTCCGGCCAAATCCAAATGTTGCCCGGAAGATGTAAACTTCACTGATGTCGATGTCATCCATCTAACGCACGCACATTTACGGCACGAGAGAATCGTGGTGTTTCAAATGGTCTGGCACGCGGAGGGCCGTTCTTTCACTTCTTCCCCTTCGGCTTCGGCCAACTTGGAACGACAGATTCCAAATTAGGCCGGCAGGGGAAACTACACCCACACCTCGGTCAAGCAGCGGCGAAATCGTGCACACTTCAAAATATGTAGACATAGCCGGTAACTTATTGCATTTAATCTGCTGCACTCATTTCCTTTCGAATTTAACTACTATAAATTGAAAAAATTCTTCATTTAAAAGATTACATTTCTTATCGAATCAATTCGAATCACTGCATCTCTTAATTCTATATATATACACCACTGTCCTCCAATGGCATGATTGCGTTGCTCTAATTTTTTGGTGTCCCAAATAGGAATATTACTGTAATCCATTTTACATCACAATTACTGCATCACCAAAAAAAAAAGGAAATCCATTCATTTCATCGAGTGTTTCAAGCATACTTTTAAAAATTAAATCGGGTCGGCCGGTTCAATCTGTTCAATTAAGAATCGGTCACTCATCCGGTCTGATTCCTCTAAAAGATCAAATTACACTTTCAATTAAATCAACTTGGATTGAATTGGTCGGTTCTCGATCCTATCAGTGAACTCAATTGAACCGGTGGAAAAATCAGTTGACTTAAAATAAAAAAAAATGATTTTGTAATGTATTTATTTTATTTATATTTTATGCTATATATTTATTTAATATAATTATTATATTAATAATTTTTATTATAAATCATATTTAAATTATAATATTATGTAAATTTATTGATAATAATATTATTAATACTATTTATTAAATACGTGATTTAACCAATTAAATCCTGACATGACCCATAAACCTATACTTGCACCAGTTTTCAGTTCGATCCAATTTTAAAAACTATTGTTTCAAGCTTAATCGAAGACACCCCATATTCATAGCATAAAGCTCCCACCGAAAGACCATAACGTTCATTCCAACTGTTAATCTTCAATTGCTCCGTACCTAAACATAACCTTAAATGTGATGATAAACATGTTTAAGATCTTCCGTAATTCGATATCTGCAGATACTGCAGAACAGATAAATCATTCGCATGTCTGACTGTTCTCCATCCCTTTTCCTATGTCCGTTGACGCAGATGGTTAGCCAGTGGCACGGTAGGTCGAGGGCCGTAGAAATTGTTCAGTCACTTTAATCCCCGTCAATTCAGCAGTCACTTTAATCCCCGTCAATTCAGTATCCCTGATCGATTTTATCGAGATGCCGTGTGTAGTAGTAGTACGGGTTAGCATCTAAGTAAGCCACTTGCATATCCAAATATGGTGAACATCATGTAATCATTAAATAAAATCAGCATAAATTACATTAGAAACAACATTTACACGTCAATTTGACATTTATGGCTAACCCATCTCGTCCCATTTGGTCATCTTTTATTATTATTATTTTGTCTGTCTACATATGAAATCTAATTTTCATCACTTGACACATCAATTTAATAAGAAGTGATTCTGTATGTAAACATTCTCATTGAAAGCCTAACCCGTCATGCCAGTCATGTAACTCGAGATGACCAACAGATTAGTCAAGTATAGTTGGTTGAAAAATATCGTCTTAACACTTATGAGATCTACTTGGATACCATGATCGGCCAAAAAAAAAAAACGAAGAAGAGAAAGACTCTAATTCTTCTAATGGGGCTGGAAATAGATAGAACGAAAGAAATGAATGGCTAATGGGCTTGGCCCAAAAATTACTGTAGCTCATCTACCCCAAGCCCAAGCCCATCTAGATTGACAGATCAAGAGAAAGCCCACTGAAGCTAAAACCCATGAAAATCAAGCCCATCAGGTCCAAGTATAAAATGGCCACGGGCCCATTTCTAGACCTGTCAAAAATAGGTCCGGCCCGAAAGCACGGCACGAAAAAACCTTGTCTGAGCCGGGGGTTTCGAGCCGCCCAAGATATCGGGCCGTGTCAAGCACTCCATGGAAATTAATCAGGCCATGGCGGTACAGCCCCAAAAAATGTGCTGCCTGGAACCATAAAAATAATGTTTACAATAAAAAATATGTATGAAAAAACTTTGAAAATGATTAATTATACACAAATAATTATATTTAATTATTATTTCAAATTTTAATTAACATAAAATTTATATTAGTTAAGTTAATTGTATCACATAAAAAATAATTTTAAAGTATAAATTTATTTAAAGTTATCTTTTAAAACAATTATTTTCTTTTATTCGGGCTGGGTCGAGATTTCTGGGCCGCCCGAGATGGTGCCCGTGCTGGCACGGGCTGGATTGACTGGGTCTACCCATTTCTCCAGGCCTCTCTGCCTCATTATCTCGGCCATCCCTCTCCAGCACATCTAATCCTATCTCATCGACTCTGATCATTCTTATTCTTCGTTTTCGTTTTGGATCCCTGAACTGAATATATAGATCTGTCCCCGGTAAAAGAATATTGGCAAATTGTCTCTCTTTTATATATATATATATAATTAACTAAAATTCAGAAGGGAATTATTAAAAAATAAAAGGGTCAAATGCCAAGTGGGCAATTTATGGATTTTAAGCTCTGGAGGAGAGGAGACTTTCTTCACGAACATTTGAAGGGGGAGTCAAGTCAACTGACACACACGGCACTGAGCACGACCCAACCATCAGAAAATTGTGGAAATTGAAAAATAAAATTCAGATTAATTCTCTGGCGTCGGTCTGTCTCGAAGTCCTCTTCTCTTCCTCACCGTTCTCATCTCATTAAACTACACAAACCCAACGCCAGCTCAGCTTGAAAGGCGGGTGATGCCATTCACTGTGGCAGCTTAAGTGAGTTTAAATTAAATTAGCAATAAGACTGAATTGTGTGCCCCCGGTTCGTGGATTAGATTACATTAGTGATCATTGGCATTAATAAATTATTTAGATAAATAGATAGAGAGACCTTATCGAGTTACCTCAAATATAGAACCAAGTTTTCGTTGTCCTATGTAAAAACAGTACAATCACAACAGTTATGTAAGATGCTTAATAATAATAATTAAATATATAATATTTTAATTAACAAATCGAATCACTTTATCAAACCATTTTCTTGCTTCCTTCCCTTTAAATTTACCAAAACCAGCCATCTCCCTGTTCTGTCGCTAGGCCCCAGAATTTTGACGGAGAAGGGTTCTTGCTTTCCCACCCAATTGCTGTTGTCGTTCCCCCATCCCGTCAACGCGCAATAACAGCAACAATAATACACTACAGCAAGCGAGGGTCTGTCGGTTCTCTGCTTTCACTTTCCACATTTTCCTTGCCCTCGTTCATATCTGTGGCTTTGACTTTTGGTGTTAATACATATTTATATCTATATAAGTGCAACGCAGCACTCGGCCTTGTTGTTCACTTGAATGAATCCAACCACAAAACGCCATGATATCAGTCCGCCGACAGCCCCTGCAGCCTCGCCGGTGGTCTTCTGAGCCTTACTCGTCATTGACCGACCGTTCATTTTGGTTGTTTCAGACGACGGACGGCCGATTGCCACACACGGAGTCCGTTACCGACGCACACCATTGCCCGAAACGGCCAGAAAAAAATAAATGGTTCTCTGGGAAAGCGGTGGTGAAGGCCGCGGTGGCCGCCCCGCGGTGCAGTGAGAATACTATTCCGTAACAATTCACCGAATAGCGTTTCTTTGTTCATCTAGCGAACCATCTAATTGACGTGCAACTTGATAATGCGAATGAAAGAAATATCAGGCAAAGAGAGAGTGCATGGATCATAATTTTAAAAAAAAATTTACTCTTACTCGAAGAAGAGACTTAAATTTGTGTTATAAGATTCAAATTTACATATAGAAAAAAATCTAGAGATTATTACATCAGGACAATCAAACTTTAGAAAGAGACTTAAATTTCAATTTATGTGGGCGTGCACGGGAGTGATCAATTTCTTGGTGGGTTGCATGTGGCTGTTGCCCTTGAGGGCTTTGCGCTTTTTACGTGATTGATCATGATTCAGATTGGATGAGTACAAATGAAAAAGTGGCTTTTAAAAAATTTCCCCCGCCTTTGAAGAAAAGTCAAAATTCTCGGTTACCTTTTAGCTGACCAAATTCGACTGTCCTCTCCTCGACTTGCTCGTATGAAGTTTGAAAATTGGCACAGGCGAATTCAGTCCTACTGACATCATTTATTCATCGGCCTAGAATATGAGAATACTCGCATTTAGTTCAATTGCTAAATTTGTTCGTATTTAAGGCCATTGAAATGAGACGACTGTGATAATAATAAGGCTCATGGTGGATGTGGGTGGTGAAGGAATTCTTAATCACACGATTTTACAATAATAGATGGAGTAATCTTTTTTACTCGATGAAAACATATATTCATTCTAATTAGGTAAATATCATCATTGATTCTTTTCACAAGGGTTAAGCTAAAAAGAGAATAGATTTAATGATTGATCTTGAACAACTCTGATCTGATGAGGGATCATAAGAATTATTATCCTAAATAGTAATAAGTATGCCAATTAGTTGAGTGATTAACATCCATTTACTTATTTAATAATATTATAATCAGTGTATCATTGCATCACCACGTGATAAAATGTAATCGATGAACGATTTCATATGCATAATCATCGCAAGTATAATCACAAATCGATGTGAAAACTCGTTATGGGCATTGACAAATAACAAGGAGGAATAACAACTAGAAAGGTAAAAAGCTCTTCTTCTTCTTCTTCTTCCATCCTCTTGCTATTATGATATTACAGGCATTCACTACATCCTGCCTTTCCAGTCATATGATTACTATCTCTTAGTTAATCATTAAAAAAATAGTCACTACATTTAAGAGAAATTATATCATGATTATATCACATCGTATCACATGAGTAATTAATCACCAATAAAATTCTCACGAATAAAAAGTGCGGTCATGTAACATATCGTATTTACACTTAATGTTTATAAATTCATCATAATTAGTTGCAGCCATTTAAAACTTCCAAGATTGTGAGGCTGGGGGTGAAGTTGGCTAAAACACACGTCATGGAGCTTCATTTATCTCTCAAGGCTCCATCTATGAAGAGCATTAATGGCACACTAACTCCCTAGCTTAATTTGACTACACTCTAAGTAGTTAGTGCGTTTTGAACAGCCAAGTTAGGTACAGTCGTTATTCCATTGAGTGGTTTAAAATCATGGCTTGGTGAGTTCTAATAACCGTGAAGTGTATATTCTCTCAAACGATTCATATGAGAGCATCGGTGGCGAGGGTTTCAGATTAAACCTCTGTCTCTTCTAACAATTTATAGCATCGATAGACTCAGTGCCAACGGTTCATGAATTGAATTAGATATGTGGGACGTGCCAAGTTGATTGGATTCAATTTCAACGGGTTGGTGTTATCTGAGACTCTATGCCTTGAGCAGAGTAGTGACCGATTACTTGGTCCACACGATCTCTGTAGACCCCATAAATCCTCACAGTTCAAAAACAATAAATAAATAAAAATAAAGTCACATTTTCTCCATATACATATATATATATATATATTAAAAAAATTACTCTATTAGATTATTCTTTTTGCAATTTGCTGCTACCCATAAAAAATAAATCAAATAAAATAATGAAATTATTTCATATGAACAAGAAGCACAACAGTCGGAGCCCATTGACCAACTTCCCTGCTTAAACAATGCTCGTCCACCAACTCTTACGTACTCCCAGCCCAGCCTCAGATTACCTCACTCTTCACCCTATTCTGTTCACCGACTTTGACGAGATTGATATTAAATGTTCGAATTATTTACATTAATAAACTTATTGCTCTAAAATCTAAAATGTTCTGAAAGTTTTCAACTTTAGTAGGATATTTGATAATTTTTTTCAATTGAATATTTTGTTTTTTTTAATATAATCTTTACTCCACGAGTTAAATTTATCGGAACAAATCACTTTACTACTATTTATTTTCGGCCGATTGAATATTCAACCCTGTTCAATTGTTCCCTTGAACAGAGCCCATCTCATTTAAATCCCCGCCAGGGTTTTCTCTCCTCTATCTTCGTCTCCTTGATCATCTCCTTCTTTCCCCTCCCCCCAGGTTACATCCACCCATCTGTCTCCACCGACCTCCTCACATGTCCTCTGTCCTCTCAATCTGATCCAATACTAAGATTCCGGTTCCAGACTCGTCAAGATTTGTCCCGCCGTGGTCTCCATTTCATTAATTCTTCCTCATGGATCTTGAAGGCAGGAGCCTCTCGGTCCGACTCGCGGAGGCGGTCTCCGTCTCCCCATCGGGGAGTCCGGTCCCGCAGGCCTCCTTCCATTCGGGTGCCAACACGAGCTTTCCGATTCTAGTCGTAGCCATACTCGGAATTCTGGCGACCATCTTCTTGCTGGTCAGCTACTATGTCTTCGTGATAAAGTGCTGCCTCAACTGGCACCGGATCGATCTACTGAGCCGATTTTCGCTCTCCCGGAGGCACAGAGGCAACGGCCAGTTCCTGCTCCATACCCCAGAGGAGCAGCCTCGGGGGCTCGACGAGGCGATAATCAGATCGATCCCTATCTTTCGGTACAAGAACAAGGGAAAACAGAGCAGAGATCTTGACCAGGGGAGCTACTGCGAGTGCGCGGTCTGCTTGAATGAGTTCCAGGAGGAAGAGAAGCTGCGGATAATCCCCGACTGTAGCCACGTGTTCCACATCGACTGCATCGACATTTGGCTCCAGAACAACGCCAACTGCCCGCTCTGCAGGACGAGCGTCTCTGCTCGCCCGACAGCAGCCAGCGCGTTCGACCTGGAGGCTCAGATCGTCACCCCGAGCCCGCCTCCCCAGGATCCAATCATCCACAGCGATGAAGATTACGTTGTGATAGAACTGGGAGAGCCCTCGAGCAACCCGACAATTTCCGGCAAGGACTCCCCCCCGGAGAAGCCGGACACCCGGACCCCAAAGAAGGGCAGGAAGCTCCCCAAAGGGAGCAGCATGGGAGATGAGTCCATCAACACCAGAGGATTGAGGTTGTTATGCCATGATGACGACAGATGCTTCGGGCCGGTTCAGCCCATCAGGAGGTCGATTTCCATGGACTCCGCTGCGGACAGGCAGCTGCTCTTGGCAGTCCAGGAGATCGTGCAACAGACGAGGAAAGAGAGGGAGTTGCAGAGCCTGAGTTCATTGAGCTTCAGTCCGATGGAGAGAAGTTGCAGTAGCAGCAGCAGTACAGTTAGGAGGACATTCTTTTCCTTTGGGCACGGAAGAGCTTCCAGAAGTGCAGTTCAGCCTGTCTGTATGGAGACATAAAACTTAGTCCCATCTCTAGTCACACTGCTTCCTTCATTTCAAACAGCCTGTCTATAGGATTCGATCTATAGCATTCATATTAACATAAATTCCCCTCTTTCTTAGTTAAAAAAAAAAAAAAAGCAATCCATCCCGGGATTTTTTAAAATAATCTAAAAAGATTATAATTTTTAAAAAATAACAATAAATTCATACAATAATCGATCACAGTGATATTCCTCTGAACTATTTTCCAATCTCCGCCTATAGAATTCGAGCATAGAATCTTGATGGAAAAAGAGTGTCATTGCCATATATGCCAATCCATGCCAGGCCTCATCTTTTATGCCATTTTTCTTAATTTCGTGAGTCTTTTTTACGTCAAGAAAATAAACAATAACAATCAATCCACTTGCAAGAATTACGCTAAAATATTTATTTACCTTAAGTTGAATGTAATGTCAATTATCATCTTTCATTTATGAAAAATCCAATGAATTTTTTCTTATGAGGGGTTGGAAGAAGGTTCATCTAATAATTTTGACAGTCCCCGGTAATTATAAACCCATGCTTGATGGTAGACATTGGTGACACGAAGGACCCATCACTATCAATGGAGGAATCAATATTCATAAAAAATCGTGAGGGAAAGAGGGAAAAAAGTTAACCGAAAATAAATAAATATAATATATGTATATAAAGAAAAAGAAAATGCAGATCGAGTCACATTTGTACGAATAGGAATCTATAAGAAATTCAGAAAAAAGGAGGAGAAACGTCGTCGCACCATCAAGCTCATCATTACGAGCATCATTGCCGGTGTGCTGCCGGATTTATTTATTATTTAATTTTAATTTTAATTCAAATTTCCCCTTTTTTAATTATATGGCATGGCAAGTTTGGTTGTAGAAAGAGGGATAAAACCTACCCACAAGAATCCCAAAATCACCAGAAAATAGTTTTTAAAAAATTAAAAATTAAAAAAAGCGGGGGTTGAGGAGGAAGAAGGGGAGACGGGGGGTCCCCTCTCTGTTTTTAGGTGACCCTCTCTATTGATTAGTCATTCAATTTCTCGACCGATATGCTTCGTTGGCCATATAATGCCAATGTTGGTGAGTGGGGAAGATCAGAAATTTGTTCATGTTTGGTGATTATTGATTCTTTCATTATTCTGGGAATATCCGTAGGTAAGTGAGACAACATACACACCCACCATTATGATTAAATTGAATTCGGTCGATAATATCTTATCTATTCAAATAAGATTTCATATTTGAATATTGTCCTGAATTAGTCCGAATCCATTAGGTTTTCGAATATATGGCGCACACCAAAGTAGACTGCATAAGGAGGATGAGGTGTGGTGCATGTAAGTAGGAGTGTCTTGGCAGTCACAACTAATCTAATAGGCGATCCATTATCAGTTTCACTCTATAGACTTATGGTAGTATGCGTTGGTCTCGCTTCTAGGAAAGTGAAAAGAGCGAAGTATGCGGACATATCAGTTGCAGATGATTGATCAAAGGGAATCCTCTCTAGTTATAGCTCGTACGGATGCGTTCACTGTATCCATGGCCCAATGACCCTTGTCTCGGACCAGTTGCCTGACGCCCCACCCGACGGTCCCATGTTCGTCCATTCTATTTGTCCAGGGAATATTGGATGTTGCTTTTAGAGCTTAGCATGACCGAAAAAGGCGGAGCGTTCTATGTCAGATAGATGGGCGAACCTGAGGAATGAAAGTCGAAGCTAATGGTATTACACTCGGCCCCATTCAGGGTTGGCAGAATTCATGTGAACAACAGGCTCCTTCTAATAATAATACCTTTATTTGATAATTGGCTCGACGTGATAAGATAACACATAGCAGTATCAATGACCAATAACAGTTGATACGGACATGACATTACTGGGAACTAATGGGAAATTCCAGTTGCTGATTCACGGTGTTAGCATTGTTGCGTCTGGAATCAAGAGCAAGTCGATCACAGAGACGGAAAATAAGGGGAAGAGTGCCATCAGGGGCCTGGTCTTTGAAGTAGGTGAGGTTCTCGGTGATCGTCATCTCTCTGTATGGCTTGGGGGCCGTCTTCTGATAAGAGTTCTTCGATGGGCCCCAGGAGTTTATCAGGTGGCCGAAAACTCATGCTGGAGAATCTGGCTATCGAAACTCTCAGCCCGGCCTTGTTTGCGAGGACTCTATGCTCCACGCTCCTGAATTTGTTATTTGTCACAAGCTGGTAGAGAAAAGGTACATCTTCCTCAGACATGTTTTTTGACCGCGTGTTTATATGCTTCTCGTGCTCCTAAAATGCAGAAGAATGAAACACGATTAACTTTTTTTTTTTCTGAAAAAAAGCAGGTTCGGGAACTTGCCTGAAGAAGGTCTCCAATGTTGGTCACCACTAGAGCACTGTGGACCGGTGGGACATCGAGCCATTTGCCATCATCACCGAGAACTTAGAGTCCTTCAATTTGGTCCTGCAAGAGCACTGTGAGGAAGTCGTGGCCCGTGTTCTTGCTCGAGCCCATTGTAAGCTTAGGCTGAGGACAGGTAGGGTGGTAATGTCGCATCAAGCCAAGTGCTTCAGCGCAGTCCACTTCCTTGAGCCAATCCAGTCTCAGCCCAAGGGACTCCGATAGCACGTTAAGAAGCAAATTCCCAAGTTTCATCACATGGTTCGAGTATTCCACCAGTATGTATCTGAAATTCAATTGTAGATTTAATCAGCAGCGTCAGTGCAGTTGGCCACATTAAAGTTATAAGCAGTTATATCATCCGAACTAAAAAGACACTTGGTTTGGACTAATTGAACTCCGTGGAATTGATCAGGAATAAAATATGATAGAACTACTCAGAGTCGATGTCTACAAAAATCTAATGGAAGTGGGAAAAAACTGTTGAGATACCTGCAAACTCTGGGTAGTTCCTTGGGCTTGGGAGGACTCGGGGCCATGTAGCAAAACTACGTATCTCTCCAGTTAGCTGGCCGCGGAGGCAGTGTAGAGGTTGAAATTGCTACCATACATCAATTTCCGGGAAATGTCCCTTGTGCAGTACTCTTTCTTTACTTCCCTGTCCTGCTCGTGGAACCTCCTCACCCCTTCTTTCATCTCCTCAAGGATCCCATGGTTCACCACCTGGAAGACGCCCCAACTCTCCGATGCATCCCAAACCAGTTCAATGATCCTTTGACAATGGACATTGTCTGGTTGATCCCCTCGGGGTCTATCATAGGTATACTAGATTCAGTGGTCCAGCTCTTACTGGATCTTTCAACTGACTCCGGGAGGAAGATTCTTGGGACTACAATGATTCCTGCATCGACTAGGCCCTTGACACCTGATCTTGTTTCATCAAAAGCTCTAATCCTATCATAGTCTTTCGCTTCAGTTGCTAAGAGGGTTGTCATGATGCAGAAATTTGGAAGGATAGGGCTCAGGAAATTGCGATAAAGAGATGCCATAAATTGTTGGAGTACAAAGAGCTTAATATATAGATCATGGCTTCATTTAGAGAGAGTCACCTTCCTTGACTTAAGACTTGGGACAAGAACAATAATGCTGTGTTACTTATCAAAATGGATAAGTTCCAATATTTATGGCTGCCCAGTTGACAGGGCAGCTGTATATGTTTGCCAGATCTAGAAAGCTTCTGTTAGGACGGACTTCACCATTGAATATTGGGCGAATTGATCCGTCGGTAGCTTTTCCCATCAGAGCTAACATCTTGATGTGACGATTATGTTACTACTTATGTTCTCTGCTGCATCAATATATCTTTGAAACAGAAGACACTCTGTACACATAACCGAAAGATAATCATTCGCAAATCCAAAAGCCAATTAGCAAAAGGCAATTCCCTTTCGCAATTTGAAATCATCAACATTGTATAAGCTTGAGATCAAGGAGGGCGGAAGTTCCACCAAGGCCTTTCAAGACGTAATGGGCGATGTAGTTCCGGAGAGCGGTCTTCTGGTATGTGGGAGGATTATCCTCTGATAAAAGCTCCCTGATGGATCCATAGTTCCTTTCAGATGGCACAGGAGTGTCCCCAAAGAAGCATGTCACTGACACTCTCGCAAGCACTCTGTGCTCCACAGTCTTGAACTTGTCCTTCGTGATCAGCTGCAAATCATTCACATTAGGGTCTTATGGGCCATTTGCACATATACTGCAGTCTCCATTATCTTGAAAAGCGGGTATGTGATTGGCAGCCCTTGCGTGAAGAAGATCTCCAGCATTGATGACTAGGGCGCTGGGCAAAGGAGGGACATCAACCCAAAGATTCTCGTGGAGGACCTGGAGGCTATCGATTCGGTCCTGCAGAAGAACCGTCAGAAAGTCATTGTTGCAGTGCTTAGTTGCGCCCAAGGTGATTTCAGGCTGTGGGCAGGTGGGTTAGTGATGGCACATGAAAGTGTGGCTCTTCCTGCACTCAACCCCTCCAAGTAGTCATGGGGCATCCCCAGAGCTGCTGAAAGGGGCCTGAAGTGGCGGGAGCCTGGCCTCATTGCTTCCTTCGAGTGCTCCATCAGTACATCTCAGCGCAGTTGAGATAGTCCATCAAAACTCAGCAGTTTGACATTTTGTTTTGGATTAGTTAACGAGGAACTCATTACTCATTAAACATTCTGAAGGTACCAGGATCATCATTCTTCATAAAAGATGACTGAGTAGAGGACGAGGAGTTGAACGAACAATAAGCAATTCCGATAATCTCAGAGACGTCATACCGGCACGTCTGAGGCAGCTCCTCCAGCTTGGGTCGGGAGCCATGAAAGAGAGGATGCTGTCCCTCCAATCAAGAGCAGGTGAAGAGCAGAGCCCCATGTTGCAGTTGTATATCACTCTCTTGGCAAAGTCTCTGGTGTAGTATTCCTTCTTTACCTTATGGCTCTCTTCAAAGAATCTCAATTTGACCCATCAAGCGCCTCCTCCAAGAGGCCCGTGGGGGTCCCCCGATTGACCAGTTGAAAGAAACCCCGTCTATCCACTGCACTCCCCACTCTTTTCACTGCCTCCTCGTGCTTGGTCAGGTCTGAGTCCACCCATTCGAGGTCAACTATCGGGATCTCGAATTGGTTCTTGCCTGCAAGCCTGAACCTGCCGACCAGTCGGATTCATGAATATCCGGAGCACTTCTGTGAGTCCCGCATCCATGAGCACTTTGATACCGCCCTTAATGTCATCAAATACTTTGAGTTGGCATGCTCGGTTGCTGTCGCCCTGGATCGGTGCTTGGTATTGAACCATTTCTTTACACCCTCACAGAAGATGATCACACCTTACACATTCACTGGAGATATGCACAAGGGAGAGAATCACGATGTGGCCCGAGACTGCGACAGGCACGAAGGGACAGGCACCGGTTCTTGTTTCTTCCAACACCATGTCTCGATGAGCTGTAAGCAGCCGAATGATAGACAGGGTTGGCAGCATGTAAACTAAGGAAACAAGAGACAGGGTTGTACGAAACTTACAGTTAACCATGTTCGGAGATTTTTTTTTTCCCAGATATATAACGGTGCCTTAAGGAAACGAAATTAGTTAATTTTACACGCATTTTTTTGAGTATGTTTTATTATTGTTTAGCACCGGTTTTTAGACTCCAATTGTGACAAATTTATTTAAAAAATATATAGTTTTTATGTCAAATTAATATCGTTAGATTAGGAATTAAATTATATCAACCCAAAAAACTGGAATTTAAGAGGAGAAAATTATATAACCGTCGAAACTGATTTCCCTCCATGTAACAGACAACGATATGAATTTTCATGGAGTTAATTACACCCCTTAGCGCCAAAATAGACCCAACAAAAAAAAGAAGGAAAAATATTTTAACCGCGAAAAGCGGGCCCCACTGTCCACTCCATCAAAATTCTTTTCGCGCCAGAAACTCCCACGCTATAAATATCGGAGAACTCCAGCAACTCAGACATTCCCTCCTCGAACCCTTCTCTCCCTCCCTCTGTTTGAGACGCTGAGCTTTCGGTACTGGCTCTGAATCTGAAAGACTGAAACGCTCTTGGGAGGGGTATCTTTATCCTCTTTTCCGATTTCTGTCTATGTAATGCGAGGGATGAAGGAAATGGAGGACTCAGTGGGAGAGCTGGAGAAGGATGAGAAGGGGATCCAGAGCTCCCCACAGTGTCCCGTTATTGTCAAGCGAACCCTCAACTACACAGGCTCTCGGATTTCCGCTCGAGTCAAGGAGGAGCCCCATCAAGGATCGGAATGGCTTCCTGGGTCGGATTCGAAGACCCATTTGGAGATCCCGCCCGTCAAGGAAGATGTAACTCTGGAAAGCTCGGTTATGCCAGTGGGTGATGTGGGATTCGGAAAGTTAGAGGTAGAGAAGGAACCTATAGAGTTACGGGACAACGAAGAGTCTGTTAACAATGAACGAATGTCTGTGGGTAGTGTTAGGAAGATGACATTTGATAATTTTTTGAAGGCTACAGATGTGAAAGTGATCTCAAAAGAGGAGGCTCTGAAGTGGAAATCTGATGGGTCGGTCGAGTCCTGTAGGTCCCATGAGAAGAAGGTGAAACTTGAACCCGAGAAAGACCCCTGTGGAATGCTGTGTGTGAAAAACATCCTCAAGGAGCCCGAAGGCTACGTAGGTGAGGGACTTTTGGGACGTGAAAGGAAGACAGAGGAGTTCAATAGAGATGTAGTGATTGATGCCACGCCTTTAAACTGGGCTAGGTCTGACTGGATGCTTGAGTATGACTCCTGCCTCGAGCAGCGGCATCAGAAGACTCCAAGCATGAAGAAGAGAGCAGTTGAAAACCAGAGCCTTAGCCATGCCACTGTTGAGGATGGGGATTTTCCCGTGGAACCGGACTGGTTCCTAGTAGGGGGAGAGGTTGTTAATGGGCTTTCGACCACGAAAGGGAAGAAGATAGTGGACAATGAGATTGTGCTTTTCAAATTCTCAATGAATGCGAGTTCCAAGAATAACACTCAGTGGATTCTCCGGTTCTCTACTAAGAGACATGGGGAGGTCAGCAGTCAGTTCACATTTTTTGCCCTCCAAAATTATCCGGTTCTACTTATGTTATAGTCATTATATATGCTATTGCAATAGTCATATTGGACTGTTATCATATTTATAGTTTCCGGCATCTAGAATAATGGAAAAAACGAGTGCACCTAATGTTAGCGCATTCTCTTTATACTATAAATAGATTGGTAGGCTCTCAATGGAGTGGGCAAAATGTGTTATTCCTCTATTGAAGTCAACAAAGGTAAAAGTTCTGGGAAGATGTGTCGCTGCACCAGAGAACCTGCAGATGATGCAAGAGATAATGTTGTATGTAAGGTGAGGATTTATACTCTGTTTTGCACCAAACCTGTTTTAAGTGTGATTCATTGATATCTGTTCTCACATTCCCCTTTTTCTTTTCCCTCTTGTTGTAGCTTTTATATTCATCGTTCTAGTTTCACTGAGGCTGACAGCTCTTGGAGGTTAGACGGTCCCTTGGAGATTGACTCCACTGTATATCCACTCCTAACTCTATTTAAATTGTTGAAACTTAAACCGTATCAGAAGGTAGATGTTCTTGTTCTGCTTATGTTATCTATTCTCGTTGTTTATCTTTGTGCTGGTGGCAGAACTAATACTTCGCCACTTTTTGGTTTTACTATTCTTCACTTTGACCAGGCCGAGTTCACTCCGGAAGAACTTAATTGCAGGAAACGCCTTTTAGACATTGAAGTATGCACATTTGTTATTTTCTTTACCATTTGAATTGTATTTACCGAATATTTTCTCCATTACATTAGGTACCTAGAAAAATATGTTCTCATTTCACTGTTTTCTATTGGAAATCCAACAGGGAGATGCAGCCATTTCAGTTTCAGCAATGCCTGCATCTAAAAGAATCAAGGGCTCCCAACAGTCTTCATCACAGCAGAATCAGGACGAACAAGCGATCTCAGAATCATGCATAAGCAAAATAGTTGGTGCTTCTGACGTTTATCACTTGGAGGTAGGGTTGATAGTCTGCTAGAACATTAGTACATTTCAGTGTCAGGCTTGTCTCTCTCTCTATATATCTTTTGTCTAATTTCTCTCTTCTACAGGAGAAAGAGCCTCCAAGAACGCTCATGTGTGATCTGAGGTCCTACCAGAAGCAGGCTTTTTTCTGGATGTCTGAAGCAGAGAAGGGAATTGATGTCGAGAAAGCAGCAAAGATCCTCCATCCTTGCTGGGCAGCTTACCGTATTTGTGATGAGTGCGTGTTTCAATTCAAAGACAAGACTAAAGGTGGTTTAAAGCATATTTTAGTGAACTTGCAATATGTTGATCCATTACTTCTTATTATTGCAGGAGGGCCTCATCAATCTATGTGAACATATTCACAGGTGAGGCTACCACAAATTTTCCAACTGCAATACAGATGGCTAGAGGAGGGGTGAGTAATTCATTTCTCCGTTTGGTTTTTAGAGAAATTAGAGCTTCCATTTCTTTTGATTTGCTTTCTTTTAGTTGAAGAAAATAAGTAAAAGCTATGTCATAGGCAACTCACAAGACATTACGCATAATTAGATATTCCTTTGAGGTCGACTCTCAAATGCATTTTTTTTATTCACTTAGCAAGTTGTGAAAAATGGTGAAACAATCTAACTTTTCCTTGGTTCTTATGCTTGCTTGTAATGTATTACAGATACTAGCAGATGCGATGGGGCTAGGTAAGACTGTCATGACTATTGCTCTTATACTCTCAAGACCAGGCAGAGGAAGCTCTGAATATCAGAATGCTGGCCCACGAAGAGCCAAAGGTGGCACTCTTATCATATGTCCAATGGCTCTATTAAGCCAGTGGAAGGTGAGACAACAATGGGGTCATGCACTAAAACTGCACCTTACATACAAAAGGTTGCTAATTAGAATAATGTCCACCCCCATGTTACTTTGATCTCTTTAGGATGAGCTTGAGACACATTCTCAGCTGGACAGCATTTCGATTTTTGTCCACTATGGAGGAGATAGGACAAGTGACCCAATGGTGTTCTCGGTATATGATGTTGTGCTGACAACTTATGGTGTCTTAGCTGCTGCATACAAAAATGTGAGGATGCACTGATCTTTCTTTGCTGTCTTTTCACTATTTTAAGTGTGCTTGCCTTCCAAGAAAAAGAAGACTATCATTTTTTATGGTTATAATTTTGGACGTGGTTTATCTCTGATTATCAGGACAGAAGAGAGAGCATTTTCCATCGGGTAGATTGGTATAGGGTGGTCCTGGATGAAGCTCATACTATCAAGTCTTCAAAGACGCAAGTCGCTCATGCGGCCTTTGCTCTGCTATCGCACTGTCGATGGTGCCTCACTGGAACTCCTCTTCAGGTTTGGTTCTTCTGTTCATTTTGAACAGATCCAAAGCTATTTTTCTTGATTCTGCTGGGGAAAAACGTTCGTTGTTACATGTTGTGCAGAACAACTTGGAAGATCTATACAGCCTCTTGTGCTTCCTACGTGTAGAGCCCTGGTGCAACTGGGCCTGGTCGGTTAAGGATTTCCAGTGTTTTACTTTGGCAGCAAATTCATATGATTCCAAGAAGAGATGGCAGTTCATTATTTATAACCAGGACTAATTTATATGACCTCTTTTGCAATTTCCATTTATTTTCTGAAAGTCCTTTTTTTGGTTTTATCTAGGTGGTATAGGTTGATCCAAAGGCCTTATGAAAATGGCGATTACAGAGGACTCAAATTAGTGAAAGCCATACTGAAGCCTATGATGCTGCGTCGAACTAAGGAAACGAAGGATAAAGAAGGAAGGTACTTATCTTATTCTCTTGTTTGATTGAAAGGCATCCCAAAGACTAAACCCTCATTGTATTTTCTAATGTTTGATGCTCTTATACAGGCCGATACTTGTTCTTCCTCCAACAGATATCCAAATCATTGAATGTGAACAGACAGAAGCTGAACATGACTTCTACAATGCCCTTTTCAAGAGATCAAAAGTTAGCAATCAAGCCACGCTTCAACTTTGATTAGAGTAGATGGTTTTTTTTAGTTGATTTTTTCCTTGTGCAATTTAACAATCCTACCCGAAATTCATAAACCAGGTCCAATTTGATGAATTCGTAGCACAAGGGAAGGTGCTTCACAACTATGCCAATATTCTTGAGCTCCTACTTAGGTTAAGGCAATGCTGTAACCATCCGTTCCTGGTTATGAGGTAGGAAATTATTTCCTGTGCTGGGTTTTATAAATTTGTTCTGTCTTGTACGTTGTGATCATGTCTAACTTTGATAAAACAGCCGAGCAGACACACAGAAGTACGCGGACCTGAACAAACTAGCTTGGAAGTTCCTTGAGGACAATAATGCAGACAAAAAGAAGCTTGCGAAGCTGAACGAACTAGCTAGAAAGTTCCTTGTAGACAATAATCCTGATCCTACTGCATCTAATCAGATCATCCCATCAAAGGCCTATGTTGAGGAAGTTGTGGAGGATATTCGTCGAGGACACACCGAGTGCCCAATATGTTTGGAATCAGCGGATGATCCAATTCTCACGCCCTGTGCTCACAGGATGTGTCGTGAATGCCTATTGTCGTGCTGGCGGACTCCACAGTCTGGCTTGTGTCCAATCTGCAGGCAAGTCATTAAGAAGACTGATCTCATTACGTGTCCTACAGAGAGCCGGTTCCAGGTCGATGTGGAGAAGAACTGGAAGGAGTCATCAAAAATCTCAAAACTATTAAAATGCCTGGAAGAGATCTGGAAGTCACGTTTGGGTGAGAAAAGCATTGTTTTTAGTCAGTGGACTTCGTTCCTAGATCTCCTAGAGATACCGTTAATGAGAAAGAATGTCAGATACTTGAGATTCGATGGACAACTTGTGCAGAAGCAGAGGGAGCGGGTCCTCAAAGAATTCAATGAGACCAACGAGAAAATGGTAAGAGTAAAATATTATGATTTTCCACCTGACATTCTTCTCAGCATCTTTATTTATTTTTCAAGATAAATGGAAGACTGAGTACCCTTGTTGACTTCTGCTTTTCTTATAACTAAATAAGTTTTCAGGAACATCTCATCTTTAGTAAAGAGAATTTCTTGCATATTTATTTTGGGTTTATGAACATTTTAGGTGCTTCTGATGTCACTGAGAGCAGGTGGTGTCGGCTTGAACTTAACTGCTGCCTCCAATGTCTTCATCATGGTACTCGATTACGTGAACACTGACCGTTTCTCCTTAGGGAACGCTCTAGATAGCATACTAAGATATGTTTTAGCAACGTTGGTATCTTATGTAGGATCCGTGGTGGAATCCTGCAGTAGAGGAGCAGGCGATCATGAGGATTCATCGGATTGGACAGAAGAGAACTGTTACTGTCAGGCGGTTCATTGTCAAGGTGACTAGAACTTACTGTGCCCATCTGAAATCCATATTTGACTAGTAGTAGGTTGAGAATTCAGCCCTACACCACATATTTCTCAAGTTTTTAACTTGCTAGGAATTTCGCACATGTCAAGTCCGTGGCTGTTTAAGGGCTTCTGATTGAGTCCGGTGGCTTATTCATGCTTCATTCTGTGTATTTCCAGCTAGAAATGACAATGATTTCTGTAACATGGAATTTAATAGGATCAAGTAATCTGCTACCATAGATCTACATACAATCTGTCCCGCCCATTCTTATCCATACGGTCCCCCATTACCTTCAACACCTTTCGGTGCAATAGGATGAAAAAGGATCGCAAGATTTCAACCCCACCCCCCCTAGCTGTTGGGATTGAACTATATCACAAAAAACTATTGGCAGGATACTGTTGAGGAGAGGCTGCAGCAGGTTCAGGCGAGGAAGCAGAGGATGATCACTGGTGCCCTTACTGATGAGGAAGTCAGGTCTGCCCGAATTGAAGAGCTCAAGATGCTGTTTAGATGAACTATCCTTCCACAATCTGTTCTCCTTTTTGGCGTTCTTTAAGGTATTTGCAGCTTTTTAAGGAAATTTCTGTCTGAAGCATTTGTTGGGTCTTCCCAGCCCATCTCTGTAAGTATACACGCTTTCCAACTTGGGAGTAAGAAAGCAGTTCTATCCTCTATTATTTAGTGGGTCCTTGCAAGAATAGTTGAAACTGAATTCTATACAAGGATGTTAATTTTTGACATGACACAGTACCACAAAACTGATGTCATGTTTAAGTCCATGGATCCAGGTTGAGGATCGGTGTGCTTCATGTGGGAATGGGTTGCATTAGCTTGAACATCTTAGTCATGGATTGATCAAGGTCTTCCGAATGTACATTGAAAAAGGGAAAAAAATTTGCAATTTCTGAAAGGTTAATTAATTCATACGAAATGATCGAGTGCATAGATCATCAGGTCTTTTCTGTAGACAAGGATGTTCTGCTCGAGTAATACCAGTCAGAGCCATGCTGGCGAGGTCTTTTCTTTCTTTGGACCAGCAGATTTAGGTTTGTTGTAGCAGGAATCTTGACCGCCCGATGTTAGACTGAGGGAGAACGTTGACTAGTTTTGGTTGCAAGATTAGAACAGAGCCTTGGATTTGAATGAATGGGAATGGGATGTCATTATCCCTCTTTCTCTATGCTCAACGTTTGGCTTCTTACCTGTTGTTGGGTCAAATTAATCGATCCTCTTCGCATTGACCGAAAGAGATGCAATTATGGTTAAGCGACACCAATCAATCAACCTTAAATCAAGAAATTGTCAAACCGGAAAATGAATCCGCTTTTAAAATGTCAAATGCTACTTCAAATTGAACCAGGCCGAGTCGTAACCTTACCACCACCCACTCTCTCTACCTTTTCCATTGACTATTTCCGGACCTCACAGCGCACCTACGCCACGGCCAACGTGCCATCTCCCCGTACTATATATATATATATATATATATCCCCGAAATATCCTCTCTCCTATCACCGGTCGTCGCTCTCCGCCTCTTTCCTCAGTAGCTCCCCCACTTGTAGCCGCAGGACAAAATCCCTGAGACAGCTCGAAGCCATCAATCGATCTCAAAGTCTACTTCCCGATGTCCGACAAGTCCAGAGCCAGCTATGCGGCCGCCGGGCCCCTCCGCCAGCCACCGAGTCGGCTTCAGCGGCGGGCTCCGGCGTCCCTGCAGATCGCCAGCCCGGTCTCGCACTGGAACGTAGCGATTCCGCTCCTCTCACCTGTCGCTGCCTCGACCGCTTCTCCGGAGCTAAGCCACCACCCAGCGGCGCCGGTGGCCAGGCCAAGGGAGGCCCTGCTGCCGCAGCCGGAGAGGAAATCGATTGTATTCAGGGCGTGGCATCATCCGGCGGCGCCCTTCTGCTCCGACCCGGCTCCCCTGAAGCTGTCGTTCGTGCCGCTGTAGAAGAATATCGTGTATGTATATAGTCATTTTTGTTCTCATGGTTGTTGGCTATTACAGTTGTAGAGCCATCGATTATTAGCGTGAAGTTATTAACTTGATCACTGATCAAGTCTTGGGATTTCGCCCGCTTCAATTCAACCCGCTCTTATCTAGCTATGTTTCGAGAAATCTTGATTAAGCGCACTGATCTGTGATGGTCAAACCTGAAGAGAGGAAAGCATCAGAAAACTTGACAGAGGGAAAGAAGAAAAGAAAAGGCAAAGACCAGAAAGAGGATATAATTGACTGTTAAACAATTACAAAGTAACACAGCAGGGGATGTTCGGTCCCTACAGTACGTGGATTGACGTATAATTATTCTGTGCACAAGATAGTGGTCCTCCAATATTGTCAGCCACCCTGTCCATTTTCCATGTATTTCCTTGTCTTCTTACTTTACTAGATCCTGGAATTAATATGTACACTCCCGCAAACATAAGGGCATCGTATTCAAAAAAAAAAAAAAGGAAGAAGAAGGGATTTTTATGCTGTTGGAAAGGAGACAAGACAGACACTGTGCTGGGATGGGAATTAAACTATCATTCTCATGCTTATGAGAACACTGATGCTTTGCTCTCTGATAAGGAGCAAAATATCCTCCGAAGGGTGAACTCGCCATCTCATCCAAGGAAAGGAAGAGCAAATTTAAGAATCGAAGCATGCATACGTATCCAATATAAGAGGGATTTCGATTTTTTTTTTTTTAAAATTTCATGGCCTTTTTAGTTTATGGAAATTAAATTAATGTCTACTCTATTCACTATGATATTAAATATTTCAGTATTTCCCATCATGTTTTTGTTACACTATTTATAAATATATTTAAAAAGGATATTAGATGGTGGAGTTCAATTACGTATATTGATTCTATCGGTATTTTTAGAATTCAAAAATATTGGTCCACACATACATCTTGGGAGCTTGCTGACCAGGGAACATATATGAAGCCATGGATGTCAGAAGGAACATATTATTTTATGCGACTCATTCTTAATTTGGAATTTTCAAACTTAACCAGCATAAATTAGTTAATATGATTTCGTGACTTATCTTTTAAAGTAAAAATTTCCTAGTGTGAATTTTATGAATGAGGAACATTCAAAACTGGATAATTACAAATTAGTGACTAACTCACTTGAAAATGGAATAGTCAAGATTCACTACTAGATTTTTGGATAGCAACTGCTGCATGCACGACATAAAAATTTGCAAACTGAACTACATGGTGGTCATCCATTTTTACATGAGCCCCACAATTCTAGCCTACTCTTGAATGCGAGCCTTTGTCCCTCATCAGCTAGTAAAGAAAACTGTCTTCAGCATCTGAATAACAGTGAGAAGTTGCCTCGAAGTTGCTTGGAATCTGGTGCGCTAGGTGATCTTGCTGACATTTGACCTCATACGTTATATTCACCATTCATTATTGAGCATGATGGACTGGATCGTCAAGCTGATTTCATATCCAGGGCAATCACTGCAAAGCAACTACGATTACAACTAATCGAGCTGGCTCAACAAGGGAGTGTTAGAGATTGCACGAGTCATAAAGTATTGAGGATGTGCAATTGGTTCCTATCCCTCAACTCCAACATCACCTTTGCCAAGTATCAATATCCTATCTCTTGTTTAGATGATATTTTACATGATTCTTTGGTTCTTGTGTGCCTAGAAAGGTTGTTCATCAAAGTGGATGCCATAGTATGAGAATAGGTTATGAGTTGAATAGTGCATATTAGATCTGATTGGCTTGATTGGTTGGGAATGCATTTTGGATTGAGTGGATCACCTAGTTCTTCCATGATTTGCATGCTTTACACTTTGCATTTGTTTATCTTGATGACATTCATTAGGGTAAGAGCTTGGATGGTCATCTCTTCCTGTTTTCCTTTCAACTGATAAAGTTCAAAGGAATCTTTGAGATTTTCAGTCACCATGACCACAAGATTAACCGAATCAACCCATCAAAGATGGAGGAGATACGATGTGTTCCTCAGCTTCAGAGGTGAGGACACTTGTGGGACGTTTGCCGACCACCTCAACTACAACTTGAAAGATGGTGGGGTTAACGTATTCATGGATGACAATGAACTTCCTAGAGGAGTGGACATATCATCCCAACTCATAGAGGCCATCACGAGCTCTAGGATTTCAGTGATTCAAGGTGCTGTCTCCAGCAACTGGTTGACATAATGGAAGGCAGGAAGTTCCTTCGGCAAATGGTTCTTCCTGAATTTTGCTACATCAATTCTTCTGATCTGAGGAATCAGGCTGGGATTATTGAGCAAGCCTTTATTGAGCATGAATTGAAGGTTGCATCGGACAAGGAAAAAGCTGCTCTAGCTTGATCTAAGGCTGCTTTGACTGAGGTCGGAAACTTGTCTGGCTGGGATCTGTCAAATTTGGCAAATAGTTGACTTCGATGATCATTGATTCTGCTCCTGGTTTTGACAGAATAATCACTCCAGTAACCTTTGTTTACGTTGACCTTGTTGTATTTCTGAATATATGCTAGTGGAAACTGAGGAGGGTCAAGGATTAACCAGATATCTTCTTCTTCTTCTTCTTCTTCTTCTTCTTCTTCTTCTTTAATCTATTTATTAGTTTTCAGAGATGAAAAATCTTGTTTTGGTTTTGGAGTGATCTGTAGGAAGGAGGAAAAGATAGTCAGAGAGATTGTCCACCAGATATGGAATGAATTGAAGAGTTCATATCTAAATACCCAGTTAGACTTGGCAATCGTCTAGAATTTGTAAAAGAACGCCTACATCTTGGCTTCAGCTATGTTCTATATGTTGGGATCTGTGGGGATGGAGGGATCGGTAAGACAACTCTAGCCAAAGCAGTTTATAATGACTTCTTTCATATCTTTGAGGCTAAAAGCTTTATGCACCATGTCAGAGAGAATTCTGAGCAGCCTAATGGACTAGTTCTTTTGCAAGAGCAGCTTCTCTGTGACGTTACTTTGGTAATGAAGACAAAGCTAGACAATGTTGACAGGGGAGCTAATCTCATCAAGGAAAGGTTGTGCAGTGAAAGGGTTCTCATTGTAATCGATGATCTAAGCAATACAGAACAACTGAGGGCACTTGCAAGAGTGCATGAATTGGTTTGGTTCTTGCAGTAGAATATAATCATTACGACTAGATCTGTTGAAGGAAGTCAAGGTGGATTATGTGTATATCCTTGAGGAATTGAATGATGCTGAATCTCTCCGACGTTTTAGCCGCCATGCTTTTAGAAGCACTCGTCCAAAAGAAGAATACACCAACTTATCAATGTCCATTATCGGCTACTGCAAGGGCCTACCACTAGCTCTTGCAGTTCTGGGTTCTTTTCTGGTTGACTGAAGTGCGTGGTGGAATGGAGAAGCACGCTTGACGGATTGAGAAGATCTCCTCCTGATCGTATACAGAGTCAACTAATATTGAGCTTGGTTGCCCTCAGCGATGACAGTGAGAAGGATTTGATTCTTGACATTGCTTGCTTCTTTGTTGGTGAGGATACAGATTACGTGGTCAAGATATTAAATGGTTGCGGTTTGAGTGCAGATTCCAGATTAGTTGATGGGCCAGTAATATATAATAATATCAGTGAGACTAAATTGAAGCAGATTCCAGAAAATCATGAATGATTGTTTAAACACAACATTCTCTTCAAATTCTCAGGTGTTTAAACATTACATTCTCCTAAAATATAAAACATGATGATCTCGTTTGTACACTGAAAAAATTAAGTCTTTCCGCCGGGTACACTTTGCAGATGATGTTTTTCTTATCGCCAACATGTATTTTACCACTTGGACAGATGAATTTCTGGGACACCATCTGGAAATAGTAAACATGGTAAAACAGAATTTCCTGCAGAATGCAAGAATTCATAATAATGTGACACATCTTCATATATTAGGGAACCCATCAAGTTGACGGACTTGCTCCAAAATTTTTACCTGAAGTAAAGGCAAGTACAGAGGCCTCAAGGAAGATGAGCCAAGACTGCTTCGGCTAGACAAGGAATATGTTCATGGCCACTATGGACTTCTTTCTAAGGACCTGAAGTGATTGCGTTGGCATAAATTCCCTCTGAACTTCCTTTCAGATGGATTCTACGTGGAAAACCTGGTTGCTATAGATATGCAATATGACAAACTTAGATCAACTTGGCAAGCCACAAAGGTAATGTGCTTGCTCTTTTGCACCAAACTCATTTATCCAGTCAACAAGATGCTTAAAAATTCATTTTTCTCTAATATTATAGTCCTCAGGGAACTTGAAGATCCTTAATCTCAGTCATTCACGTCTTCTGATCAAGACAACAGATTTCTCATAACTTCCCAATCTTGAAAAACTTATCCCTGAGGACTGCTCGGTGCTGAAATACATTGATCAATCCATTGGATGCCTCCAGAGACTTGTTCAGATGAATGTACAGGATTGGAAAAAGCTTCGAAGTGTTCCTAGTGGCATCTGCAGGTTGAAGTTCCTTCAAAACCTTAACATCTCTGGCTGTTCGAATATAGACAGATTGCCGGATGACCTTGGAGAAATGCACTCCTTGTCAGTGTTTCTCACTGATGAAATGACTATAATACAACTTCCTCCTAGCATGGTAAGCTTGATGAAACTGACAAAGTTATCCCTCGGCGGCTGAAAGAGATTCACTTCACAATCCATTTCTTCACTCATTTGGTCATGTATATCATCACAGGAAGTGCCCAAGGACAGTTACCAGCTGACCTCTTCACTCTCTGGGTTGATCTCATTAACTGAGCTTAGTTTAAGGGATTGTAATCTATCAGATGATGCTATTCCAGTAGAATTTGAGAGCTTACAATCCTTAAAAGTTCTAGATCTTTGTAAAAACAACTTCTGTCGCATGCCCGCTGCCATCAAGTGTCTCCCAAAGCTTGTGGAAATTAATGTTGAATACTGCACTATGCTTGAATCCATTTCAGATATGCCCCAAAGTTTTAAGCTTTCTAAATGCAAACAACTGCTTTTCCCTGGAGAGAACGTCATTGTCAACTTGTTGTAACACAAAGAAGCTTAGTCTGGTGAACTGCTTCAAGCTGGCAGAGATTTTTGGCTTAGATAATTGGAAAGCCGGTAAATCCATAAGGTTTGATGGGTGCAAGAATCTGTCAACCAAGTTTTAAGGATTTCCTTATAAAGGTTCCCCTCTCTCTCTCTTCCCCTCGTTAATTGACGAGTATCTTCGTCTCAGTTAGGATTCTCTTTTAGTCTGCTTGTTGCACCACGTGTATGATATGAGAGAAATATTGATACTTCAACTACAATGTTTACATTTTTTGATATTACGGGGGCCTCTGTTGCTGGAACATGAGTTTCTCAGTATGACAGCAGCATCATTCAATTGCTAAAGTATTTTATTGCAGACCAGAATCCGGTTTGTGATATCGAGTAACAATCTTCCATAGTGGATTGAGTATGAGAGTCTTGACCAGTAGATATCTTTCAGACTGCCTCCCTGCCATGGCTGTAAGCTGGAGCATATCAAGATCGGCATGGTGCTTCCTCCCAACATCAGTCCATCTCCGCAGATAGGCTGACCATCATTCGACCTCAGCAATGAGGCCAACAAACTGTACCTGACCGAGTACCTTCACCAGGTCTTCCATCACTCTTTGCTCGCACTTCAGGATCAGCCTGCATCCTCTGATAATAGCATGGAAGGTTCAGGTCAGAGGTACAATGGTGATCAGCTGGATTCAACCACAATCTACACTCAACAAACACATATATAGTGACAAATTTTATGTGAATAATGTTAATCTTCATTAAATGCAGTGATTAAGTGAGAGAACCTTAATATACATATGCTGTCTGCTGAGTGATTAGGTCACAGCATTGACTGAGCATGAGCTCATGAGCCTCCAACAAGATGCTTGGACCCTGATGGGGTCGAAAGCCTAATATATTATACCTAGGCTATATAGAGCTACTCAAGAAACAACTACAAGGCAACGTAGATTAGATATTATAAGAGTGATTAACACTCATAAACCAGTCTATAACAACATTATTGATATTTTTTCTCACGTGAGACTGCGAGGTCAGCATCGGAGAAGTTCTCTTGTTTTCCTATTCTAATTCTAGTCGGTTGATACTGCGAACCGCCAAGCGATTCATTGGCAGAAGTCGTATCAAGGGTCGAGGTGGGGGATGGTGCAGTTCATGTACTCACGGAGAAGCAAATGCAAATATGCCGGAATTTGGCACTTCTGAACGCTTCCTGTCGTACTTCTTCAAGTCTGTTGATCAGAAGTCGATTGACGGCCATCCCCAAGCCATTTTCCTTCAATTTCTTGTCCGGCCATTGCAAGCAGAAAATTTTCTGAGAATTGCGGAATGTAGAAACAGAATAACCTTCCAGGAAGACGGGGCACAAATGAATTGATCGGTCGGACACATTTGTGACGTAGTTCAAGGAGTTGAGGCTGTAGGGCGGGTCGACTTGCGACTCAGCTAGACTGATTGTATTACAGAAGAAAATGCAGTGGATCAGGCCAACAGGGTAGCGTATTATCACCACCACCAGTATCTCATAGGGAAAAACTATGGAGGAGGAACAGGTGAGCCTTGTTGGCACGTTAATAGAGAGAAGGCAAGAAGAAACGACACCTATCAGCAGCTACCAAAGCTTTCACATCAAATAATTGACCCAAAAAAAGGAGCAATGGTCATAAAAGAGTTTAAGCAACTCTATCAAAGCTCCAGAGCAAGAAGATGCAAGTTCTCATGGGACAACTCCCATCGATTCATTTCATCTTAATATACAAAGTCCGATAATTGCTGCCACCAACTCACAAGGGATTATGGATGCATGCATGAATACGGAATCGCAGCAGCAGCAGGAGATCACCATTTGGCTTACAATTTAGGCCGGTTCCTCACATGGTACACGTTCATTGATAGCACCTGCAAGTGCATTACAAACTCAATCAACTCCAAATGTAAAATGTGCCTCCTTAATTTCATCTCTTTTTTCCTGTCGGTAGTTGTACATATGCCTCAGGATCACTGGTTAGGTCCTCAACACCAAGAGCACTTGCAACGTCAAGAATTTAGTCCAGATTAATAGTGGAGTTGTTCTGTGAGTTTAGATGGTGAGGATTAGATCCTGACAGTCAAAGCATATTTGCTGCTATTCTCAACAGCCAAGGATCTTAATCCTTACAGGTACGTGCAAAATGAATGAATGACTAACCTGGTCAAAGTGCCAGTTCTGCTTGTAAGGCAGCAAGCTCATCTTCCTCAGCAGTCTGCTTCTGTGCTGGACGAATAGGCCGTGGGCCAGCTGGAACATGCACTGGAGCTGCAGGGGCAGTCGTTGCAGGCTGAAGAAGCTGGTCCTCCAATTCAGCACCTTCAAGTTCTTCAAGTTCAGCTTCCAATTCATCCTGAAATAGTATGAAAAAGAAAATGTTCGTAGCATATTAAAAGAAAATCCACTGATGTAAATTTTATGATAATGAAGCGATAAGGATAATAACCTCATCAAAATCAGCTGCAGCACCAAGAGGAGCTGACAATGCTTCCTGGATCTGTTTCATATTCTCCGTCTGTTCATTGATCTCATCCATTGTCTTGTCCACGTCATCGATATTCCTGTTAAATAAAAGATTGCACTTATTTAACCATGTGTTGTGCTTTTGACAACAGAAAAACATGGCATATTCAGCAAGTGAAGACAAGTATCGAGTGTAGTGTTACCAAGAAAATAAATAAAACAGTCACAAAGAAAGGGAAGACAGAATAAGATAAAGAGCATACGTTGCTTTCTGCATCGCCTTCATTGCTGCTGCTCCAGTTCTTAACGCATCAACCGTTTCAGTTGTAGCCTTTGCTCCTTCCAACATTATCATCTGAACAATTTGCATATTGAAAATGCAATTAAAGAAATAGATCATCCGGAACAACTTAAAAAATGGTCCTTGGCACGATGACTGAACAAGAAAGCTACAGTTACCTGATCATGAATGCGGAGCTGGAAGTTGCCAAGCTGCTCAACTTGCTGCTCATATAATCTCTTCCTCTTCAGACATTGTATAGCAGCTGTTTATTGAAAAGGAAAAATGAAACATAGGACCAAAAAAGCATGCTTTTTATTAAAAAAAATAACAATAAGACGTCAAAATATAATTTCAGGAAAATAAGGTTCAAATAGCTCTACGATCAAGGCTTATACACTATATATATTAATGTAAGTCTACAAATACTGTAGCAACGCTTGGTAATTGTAAAGCTTGGAATCATGCAAACTCACTAATATCCATTTACATCAAAACTAAAAATAATAGGCAATAAACTCCAAGTAAAGACATTGCAACCCAAAAATGAGAGAAGGTTGGAGGCTCTAGGTCTCTAGTTTCAACACCTTTAGCATAATAAACATCAGCATTTCAATGCCAAAAAATAAGTCTAAAAGAATTTAATTCAAAGGCCAGAATTTGAAGAATATTTACATGCGCAAGATTTATTGTTAGTAATTAAAAATTGGCAACTATACCCCTTTTGTTCTTTGCTCTAGTGAATTCCCTGGCCTTCTCAACCTCTTGTTCAGCTTTCTTTATGAGCACCCTCTCCTTTTTCTCCAACATTTCAAGAGTCTAGGCAGTGAATAAAAAGAGAGGCTTTAGCCATGTCATGAAATAAGAAATACCTGTACACACTACGGGGAAAGCAACTTTAATAAGCAAAGCAAACATCAACAGCACTCAAGCTTTAAAGATGTTTCAGTTCTAGGTTTTGAAGGTTCATCTTTGAGCCAGTAATCATGAATAAGAGACAAAAATCATCATTGGAATCCGGAGTAACCCTCAGTCCCTAAGGGAAAGGCAGTACTCCTGCCAAATTCACTATAATAATGCTTACACTACAATTGAACCACTTCTATGAATCAAAGACTACATCCTGGAGCCAATATGCACAAGTACTATCCTCACAGCAGTCAAATACTACCGTCATGTCAATCTTGTGTCCAAAATGAAGAGCAGTATCATAATTGCCAAAAAGCAAAGGCAAAAAACGTAAGTAAGTCCAAATAAGAGCAACTGTACCTCGTTCAATTTGTCTAACGTTGCAAGAGCATTGGTCTCCTGTTTAGGTTTCCCAAAAATTCGGCCAAACATGGCTAATAATTTCCAATTAAAACCTTTGATCTCCTGCAATGGATATATTGATCGATCAATCAACAGATACAAATATCAAACCGATTCAATAGCTTCTAGGTGCAAAACTATGAGGTATCATGAACAAACAGTTCCGATCGCACACAAAGCGAACCACGAAAAGAAACCTCAATCTCTTCGATTATTGCCGACCAAAAAAAAAATCTCTTTATCACTATATCAGAAAGCCAGAATATAAAAAAAAAAGATCGAGCATCTCTTCCAATGCTTCCACCAACACTCCAAATCGATCAGTACACAAAGCGATGGACGATCAAATTTCAAAGAAAATGAACAAGACCCACAAATAGCTTACAGCTTGCAACTGGAGAACGATATGAAATCAGCTAGCGCGGCAGAGAAATTCTCTCTGGCAGGCAACGGTGGAATTCTCTCTGCCGAAGATGAACTATCGCTGAGAGCGGAAGTTTATGGATCTTTGAGGGTTTGGGTCAGGGGGATTTCCTTGGATTGCTTAGGCGTGTTGTCAGGTGAACGGAAAGAACGAAGCAGCTTCAACACTTCACCGCGTCAGACTCCTCTTCTATTTTCGGTCTTTCTAATCAGCAGTGGCTGACAAAGTTCGTAAACCGGACCGGTGATTGAACCGGTTATTTATACTAAGGTTTTATGGGACACGACGCAGTAGCTTGAAGGATCCAATCTAAAATTTTGAAGATAATAATAATGAATATAAACAAAGTTGGGTTGCTGCTGATTTATGTGAGGCGTATCCGGGAGGTCGTTGCCTCCCTGATTATATAATCTCGATTGTAAATGGTGCAAGAATGCGGTCGAGAATGGCGCTACACTTTAGGATGATGGATTCATGGTGGTTAGACCTTTGCCGACGATAAACATACCGATTACTGGTTTAGACACACGGTTGCTCGGAAAAGCGAACGATGCTGTGATTCATATGCTCTTTAGAGGCAAGCCCATTTGTCTGGTCGAAGTAGACCGGTTTCCATGGACATAAACCGTGTAGACTACGATGTGAGTAAGAAACCTGAAGCCGTCAATGTGTAAATAGCTCTGGACAAATCTTGGGACAGGGATATTGGCATCATTGTGTTGAGAAACAAAAAGGGGTCCTTTTCTCCTACTTTGTACTGCAGACGGAAGGGATGAGCCAAAGAAACTGCACCTTGAAGCAATAAAATTAAACACTACTTACCTCACAAGATCTTTTTCCTTCTCTGGGTAATACCCTCTTGCAAGTTCGTTCTTTAGTGTATAACATCCTTTGGTTGAGACCCAGTCGACAAGGGTTCAGTCCCTTCTTCAACAGGAGGGCCATTTCACCGGGGTACATTGTTGTTTCCTTGCAGGACTCTTTGAAGCTCGCACAGCATCCCTTGCAAGCTGACGGGCTTCCTGATAACTCCGTTCATCCCGACTTGCGAGCACCTATCCCACACATCCTCTTCCCCGCTTGTCGTCAGGGCAACTATCAACGGCCGGTTCTGGCTGCCAAACTTCCTTATTCGAGCTGCTACCTGGAAACCGTCCATCTCTGACATGTGGAGGTCCAAGAGCACAACATCGAACTGTGATCCACTTCCACTGCCACTGCCACCTGGGCTTAATGCATTGAGGCACTCGAGGCCTGACCCGTCCACTGTGGAGACCCTGCATCCGAGCTTTTCAAGCAACTTCCTTGTGACCACCCTGTTGAGGTCATCTGTTTCAGCTAATAATATTTTAATGCCTCTGAGGTGGGAGTGCGAGTCTGCATTGTATTCTGATAAGGGGTGAGTAGGTTCGGAGGCTGAGGATAGCTGATGTTGGAAACGGAGGAGGAGGGTCATGCTCTGAGCAAATCCCTGCGGGTTCGGGACTACCCAGATGTTGCCATGCATTAGCTGCAGAAGAGGTGTAATACAAATAGTAAGATCAAAGGTTGCCAGGTTATCTCACCGAAAGAAAAAGAGATTATAAGATCTCAAATGTGAAAGAAACAAGCAAACCAGTGAACCACTAATATAACATTGATGCAACCCTCGAGAAAAAATAACACAAACGCACTACTCTTATGGCCCGTAGAGAAATGATTCCATTCAGGAAATAATTCATTTATCATGATTGCAGGAACAACTGGCCAAACCAACTTAAGCAAGTGAAGTCTTTTTAATGAGCTGTTTTAACGCTTGATTTTATCCTTGAAGCAGTAAACCATTCAAAGTTGCACTCAAAAAGAGGTACATTAGTCAATGAAAGGATAATAAACTTGCAATTAACTACCCACCTGCACTAGCCTTTTGCAAACGCTGAAGCTTAATCCCTCCTCAACCCCATTGCTGTTGTACCTCCTACCTCCAAGTTGAACCCTTGAAACCGAGCGCGCCAAGTGAGACACACTGTTGGTTATCCCAACTTCAAGCCTGATATAAACATAACCGTCCGGTGAGTTCGATCTCCAGGTGGCCCATCCAAGATGCTGATCGTCCACCCCTCCTGACCCACGAGTTCTACTCTCCAAGAAGATCTTCAGCGTAACTAACCCATCCTGATTACTGTCCGACAATAAGTTTCCAACCATGTGCAATATGACCTGAAAGACCCGCCTTTCATCCCCCATCACAAGGTTGGGCAAGGATCTATCGACCTCCATTGAAAATCCAAACCCTTTGTACATGCAAAGGCACTTGGAAAGTGAGGCTGCCTCCCTTATTAAAACATGCAGGTGGAAGGGCTTTATGTCTAGATGGATCCTCCCATTATGATCCTTTTTCATGAAAATATCAAATTACACATTTCAGAAACATAAAGTACTATTAACCACTATTAACCAGGAAAATGTATCTTTTGGCATGTTCAGCTACTTATTTAGATTCTATTTTTCACATCTTGAAAAATAAATATGAAAAAAAAAACTTGAGCGAAAATTACAATACTGCTCAAGATACTCAATGTTGATGGGGAACCACTAGAAATAATTTCTGTAATCTTCTATTCAACTTCTCACGACCAAACACATGATTTTGGGTAGGCTTATAAATTTAATCTTTCTTTTTCTACTGCTAATTATCTGGAATTGTCTTTTGATTCCAATAGGTAGCTTCAACTTTTTGCCTTCTTTCGACAATTCACAGCTATTATATCAGTTAACATATTACCTTTTCCCGGATGTCCATGGCATCATTTATCAGTATTGAGAGAACATTCCCAGTCCTTGCCATTGAATCAACTATGGTCCTTTGCTCAGGGCTCAGACTCCTACCCTCACGCAACAGAGACAGCAATCCCAAGATAGTGTGCATTGGCTTCCTCATCCCATCGTTCATCACCTTCTGAAATGAGTTCCTTGCACGACTGGCCATCATAGCATCCCTCTTTGCCTGCTGCAGTACCTGGTTCTGCTCCTCCAGCTTCTCCCTCATGAGCTGCGATTCCTCAAGGACTGCCGCATGGGAGAGTGCTACTGCCACCTGATCAGCCACCACCTTGATATGGGAGTATTTGAGATTTAATTTCATTATTCTAGAAATATTCATGAATAAATAACTGATAAACATTCTATCAGGATTGTTACTAGATTTATCTTTATTTTGAGCCACGATCACATATGATTATAAATTCAATCTACACACTTGCTGATACATAGTTTTTTTTTTGCAAGTAGTTGGTGCGTTTTCCAATCATGTGTTTATTACCTAACTGGCACTTAAGAAATCGGTATTACTTATTCAATCAGTCCCCATGCTATATTTACCTTGATAATCTCCAGCTCCTGATTGGTCCAGGAACGAGGCTGTCCTGAAGGAAGAACCAATACCAATATCGCATAACATGCCTTAATGAGCTCAGGTGTTCCTCCCTTAAAGTTGGACACCCTCAGCATTGGCATTCTGATAGCAGCCGCAGGAAGTGCCTCATCCAACTCTACCCCATTGCTCCCAAGAGTGAGTGCAGACTCTGGACTTAGAAGATTCACTCCGTCACTCCCCTTTATCCTTGCAACATCAGGGTCAGTGTATGGTATCCTTACGCTATAGGGTCCCGTGTAGTTCCTTGAGCGCACCTCGTGGGTGAGGTTCATCT
The DNA here is from genome assembly GCA_900006705.1 of Sonneratia caseolaris. Classification (NCBI taxonomy): domain Eukaryota; kingdom Viridiplantae; phylum Streptophyta; class Magnoliopsida; order Myrtales; family Lythraceae; genus Sonneratia; species Sonneratia caseolaris. The sequence continues at coordinate 3,359,796 of CXYZ01005797.1, forward strand.
CAGTCCTGCAATCATTGGGCATCCAAATTGCGCAGTTTTGGAGCCCCAGAGTCTTGGACAGCTCGACCAGAGTTGTGTACAAGATGGTGTGACGATCGAGAGACTTCCTGATCTCCTGTGTGAGCATCCGCACATGCAATCCAGCCTCCCTCTGTTTTAGTATGATTCCTACCTCCCTTCCGAGGTCCCACGCCTTCTTCTTCAACATAAATTCCCTCACCTTTACTTTCAGAAGCAGAGGGATCAAGGTTAACAGAGTTATAGCGGTTGCACAAGAGACAAGCGCAGTAAGAATCTTGAAGACCGTCAGAGCCAGCATGAGCTGGAATGGCTGGTAGACATACGCCCATCCGTTCAGCAAATGGGTCAGCCCGCAGAGGACGATGAAGGCGATGAACTGAAATAGGACCCACTTGAAGGGCACACTGGAGCAGCTCACAAAGTAAAGAAGCTCAATTGGGATGGAGAAGTAGGCCACAGCGATCAAGAAATCACCCACTCTCTGGCACTCCAGGATGCTCTCGATGCTCCACAGGCTCCCTTCATCATCGCAGTTACACCTCGGGAAACCATAATTAGCTGCCTCTGAGAAAGAGCTTCCCAGCAACAGGGCGATCGAGAGCCCGAGAGCAAGAGCTCCTCTCAACATTGTCCCCAAATCGGACTGTTACACAGTTCGTTCCATTTCAAAATTCAGCTCTGAGCCTCTACAGAGACAGAGAGGCTTGCTACCACCTGAGACCCATTAACCGCAAACTTGCAATTATCTATAAAGGCGAAGTGGAAAAGTCACCAAAATCTAATTAGGAGCACCTAGAAGAACTCTCACCCCTTTTGCAGAGATTAATTTAAAGAGGTGAATCTATCGAGCTCAAGCTTAGGTACATTGCATCCCCGAAAAAAACGAACTTTGACTAATAATTATGAGGACGACCAAACCAACAGTGGTTAAGAAATTTCTTGGAACTAAGTAATGCCAAAAGCTGCAACTCAACCCACTCCCAGAAGAAATATAAAATTTAATTGATGCGGGCGAAGGAGCTCTAATCAACCTACCAAAAAGCACCCACAAGCGCGGCTCAACAGAAACGTGAAGAGATGTCCAAATTCACCTTATCCTTCTCCTCCGCCTGCTCGTCCTTTTTTCTGGCAAACGGGATGAGAAAAGATTGAATTTTCACATACCTGAGACGAAATTTCTAGGAAAGCCCAGCTCCAGATTGTTCACATTTAAAGGTGATGGCCGTTTGCAAGTTCATAGAATGGACCCGATACAGTCCCTCCATTGATGAGGTAGCCCCTCTCTCTCTCTCTCTCTCTCTATATATATATATATATGTATATATATATATATCGGGTCAACAGACTAAAAAAAATATGGGTACAAATACATTACCCCAGCAGCGGCAGCAAATTCCCAAGAAGAGAATTTGAAATTGAAGTGGAAAAGGATGGTTCCCCACCCCCACCCTTGTAGAGATTCCGGTAAACCGCAGAATGATGGAAGTCGGAGTGGACCAGCCGTCTCGCGCTACGCAAGCCGACCTCAGAGGAGACAAGATGAGGGCCTATCAATGACCGGAAGAGTAATGTAATGTAGCATCATCCCTCATTTTCCGTCCCTTTCAACGCCTCTACGTCAAACAAGCTACGTCAGATTCATTCACCCAGAAAAGAGAATCGCTCATATCCCCGCAGCCGAGCGGTCTTCAAAAGAGGAAGTCTGACGACTGCGCCGTTTGTTCGGCACACAGGAAGATGCACTGTAAAAAGAAAGAGGAAAAGAAGAAAGAAGAGAGAGGCGGACAACTGGAAGGATGGGAGGAGCAAGGTGGAGGAGGAAGAGCAGATTCAAGCAATTTCCATTTAAAAAATAATGATAATAATTTTCGATATGCACACAGTTCTAAGTGTGTTCGAATTTCACCGTGGAAAGTAAGCAGATCACAATCCAAAGATGCCAGCCCAAAATCTTGTGAATTCATGTATCATTACTATTGCTGTTGTTAATGAGAAGTACGCAATGGGCAGATTCGGGAAGTGGGGCGTGGGGCCTCCACCTCCGCCTCCATTAATTCATGAAGAGCACTGGGACGGTCTTTTGAACCACAGCGTCCTCCCCCACCCCCTCGACACATCAGAAGAAGACGACCCATTCCCTGATTCTGATCCACTTTCGTACGTATTCCTTAACAACTACCGAACATTTCCTTCGCTATTAAGGTGTCGTGTACATATCAATCTAGAAGAAGAGAGAGCGAGAGAGGAGAGAGAGATCGAATCTCTTACGCAACATCACGTGATGGTCTAATTACCACGTGCCGTACTCGGACTGTGTCCATATGGTTTCCAAGTCTGAACGGATTCTTCGTTCTAAATAAAACTCTTAAAGTGACGAAAGTAATAATTTTATTCTTTATTTGATTATTTAATATTTAATCAAATTTTCCTTAAGAAAATTCTTATTATATATAATAGCCTTGAAGCTCATCATCTCTGCCTCCTCCTGTGGTAATAAAAAAAGAAAGCCTTAAACCTGTAGTTCCCCAGTTCCCCATTCACCGACACATTCATATGCCTAAGTATAATAGGTAGAGATGTTAGATTCGTAAGCAAGTTCCGTGAAGATCTGCAACTGGTCTAGACCGCTCCCAAATCAACTTATAATCACTTTTATTAGGTTGGAGAACGGCTAATTGTTGAGTTCAAGAAATATATCCGATGAATCAGAACTAGCCCAGTGCATTTCTAGTTAAACGGGCTCAAAACAGTTACTAAACTAGTTTAGCTTGCCAAAACCCTGTAAATCAATTGTGAATTTTTGCATGTTCAATTAAATTTAAAAAAAAAAGATGAAAGGGTCACAGTTTACGATTCAAATCAATTCAAACTGTAAATTGACCGGTCAACTTATGAATAGTTCTGGACCGGTTCATATTTTCTTGAACCGTGATTTGTAACTAAACTGACCAATTATTTTTAATAGGTTGAATCATAACTAGGCCGAACAGTTTAAGGAACGTTTTGAATCAGTCGGAATTGTCCATTTAATATCTCTAATAATAGGCATATTACGAGCAATACATTTAAGTCATCCTATGCATCGCTGTTGCTTTTAATTTTCCAAGATATTCTACTATTATTTTTCTAGGAGACATTATTTAACACTCAAAAATCCGATGAAAAAAATCTAACTAATTAGAGTTCAATTAGTTGCATCGGCCACGATGGAATCTGATTCGTGAATCCTTCCTCCTAAAAGAATTTCAAAGCAGAAACTTCATCATGTCATAGGTGCCTTATTTCATATGATGAATTCTTAGATGCGCCTCAAGTTGTTGCGACGACGTAACTATTTTTCCATTTCGCGTTGTTCCTTGCATGGGAAAGAACCCAATTCTGTGTTCTCTGCCAAATTCACAAGCGGTTCCACCGCCAACCCCCGACAGAGAATTCACCTGAATGGGTCCAATAGCTGAGTGAGCATTCACGGTTTTATCGACGACCAAGAACCGAATATAAAATATGGTGATTTAATATCGAGAATGGCATGTCAAATTAAACATCATTGTCACTAAATATCGATTTCCTATGGAGTCACCCGTGTAATTAGTCTCGGTGGAATTTATAGCGTTTTACTTAATTATTAAGCACATGAGGTAGACGTTCAGGACTTGTAAAATGAATCACGTAAAGTTGTAATCATCATAGATATTCATGATTTTAGAGTTTTTCATGAGTGACATCTATATAAGTTATTTATACTATAACTAATTTAAATTTGAATTAAGTAGGTACATTTTAAGGAATAAAGTTTTTCAAATAATTTTTTTTACTATTTATAAGAGTCGAATATAAGAACATATTTAATAAAAATATTATCAAATTAACTCAACTATCTTACATTAATTTAAAATTTTACACTTTACAAATATATATATATATATTATCACGTTAAAGTTGATTCAAACAATTTTCTTTTCCCCTTCCCACAGATTTCTATTGAAATTTCTATGGGCGATTAGTCATTCTTAAAGGACGCAATGATTGGGTGCATTAATCAATAGCTCATCATCCTGTCCAGCGACTGTCTGCGAACTCGAACTAAACGAGGTGATGAGTGGTTTAAGGTTCCGGCCAATCAGCTGTTTCCTCGCACCAACAACGTTCTTAAGATCCGTCGAAGCTTTTCGACGCATCCAAAAAGATGTGTTTCCCTGGCTTATTGTTGCGTGGACGGCATCACCATGGATGTCCCGTACGAGAGGGAGTCCCATATATGGAAATGGTGATATTAAAACAGCCGTTTCGATTGGAAAAATAGCCTATTAAGACTCGTAAGTAGTCGGTGGTTCTCTTATTATATTGATAGACAGTTACGAGTCGAGTTTAAGAAATAAGTCTGTTGAATAAGAATCGACCTGGCACGTTTTCTCATTGAACCGGCACGGAACTGACCCGGAATCATTGTAAGACTGGTTATGACCGCTAAAAAATCACGTACATCAATCGTTAGTTTTTTGTCGATCAATTTAAAAGATAAAAGATATATTCCTTTTTAAATAATTTTAAAAAAATTAAAAAAGAAATATGAATGATTCACGAGTTATATCGGCTCAAACAATGAATCGACTCGCTTGTTAACAGTTCCAGATCGATTCATACGTGCTTCTTGAACAGCAACCTGCGATCGTGATAATCCATTGTACTTGACCGGTAAAATCGTAACTAGATCAAGCGATTTTACACTTATTTTGAATCCTGTCGTGCACATGAGACGTGTAAGAAAAATTAAGGTCACCGATAAAATTCAGATTAGCACGGAACATGTGCACTCAACACCATGCCAGATGGGCATGTGCCCGATCCGTATGTATTTACGCCCAAAAAGGGGGAAAAGACCAAAGCACCGCTCCATAAATACGTAACCCCAACCGAATCCCCCCAACCCTCACGGGTCGTTCAAAATCGATATCTAAATATCCACACGTGCTCAACGTGATGTGCAGCAGTGCAGGGAATAAAAACATGGTACCACCACGTCTGGGACGATGGGCAAGTGGGGAGTGGGCCCCCCCCCTCCCCCCTCCCCCGCTCGATATTCCCTACGTCAGTTCCACGATATTCACACATTCGCTGAACGAATACTCACCACCGATAAGATGGCGGCAAAATAAGTCTGCCGTCACATCCTCTCGATTTCCGCCCACTTACTCCACCCCTGGCCTCGTTTCCCGTTCACTCCTGTCGTGGCAAGACGACTTGCTCGGCCGGAATCCCCAGAGAACTTCTCGCGCCACATTATCTATATCTGAGTTTTACGGGGCTTTGATGTGATGTTTAATTTCACGGTATGGAAATCAAGGGTCAGTGGGTTGGAGCCAGGATCTTGGGAAGTCTCAATGACGACGCTCTTCCTCTCGAAACCTGTAGCCTTGAGTTGTTCCTGACACCGCGAAGCCCAAATTTATGGGCTTGCAAGTGTGTACGGTTCGCGTATTTTTAAAAATAAAAATAAGAAGAATGATAATCAGGTGATGTTGAAGGCCCATATGAGATGTCCACATTTTGATTCACATATGACAACACGTGCTTGGCCCCCAGTTCGTCGGTGTGTCCTAAATATTTGAAATAGTCCGTACCTCGGAAACTCGAACTAGCTATTTTGTCGTAAGTGGCAGTGCATCTGCTCGAAAGGCAGTGAAGAGCGATGAATTGAACGTCTCATTGCGCTTCATAATGAACTCTAAGATATCTGTGATCTAAGATGTTGATCTTTGTATACAAACCATATTCAATGAGCAACTATGGGGTTTCTTGTTTAAGTGACTTTGATATCGTAGAAAACCCTAATTTCATGCAACAGCATTGGGTGCTACATATAAATCAGGCCATAATCCAATGCTTGATTGATATACACTTTTGACCTTCGTGCTGGCGTAATTAATTTACAATTAGTATGCTATTATCGCCATTGGAAACGGTGGCATGATTCTGATGTCGTAAGAAACACAGCCCGCGATGCCTCGCTGCATCAGATTCGAATGAATCAAGGGGCAGCAACAATGCAAGGAAGCAAACTAAAGGACGGTCAAATCACAGAGTAATGTGCAGTAACATTACAAACAGATGTAGATTGCATAAAGAGGCGACATCTTGTGAAGGTAACAAGTGCATTACTCATCCACTTATTCAGAAAAATGGTCCACTACTGTTTTTTTTTTTTAAAGTGCATTGATGAACTATACGTACATCTACAGTGACTGACAACACTGCAGAAGTCTCACCTCCAATTTCCCCTGGGACTCTAACATCTCCTGAAGAACTTTAATGAAGATCAGTTGTGCGTGTGGTGGTATCCTCGATCATGAAGAAGAAGAAGAACAGCCGTATGTGCATCAACGACCACAGTGACCGAGCCGAAGCTCGAGATCGATCTTTTTGCCCTGCTCTTGCGTGCTCTGCATCTCATAATTATTTTCCGCGTGGGACAGCTCTAAGCTTGGCCTTAGCACGTTATGGTAATCAAAGCAATTACCGACAGATTCATCAGAATAGTGTCGAATAACAACATCCCATGTGGGCACGTGTGAAGTGCCACAGTAGTAGCCTCTGTGAGACTCCCACACAGGATAATCTAGCTTGGGCGGTTTAGTGCCCGATAGATTGCTCGGACCCGCGATTACCTGCTTGCCCCTGGCCCGATCGCTCCGATGTATGTTCATATGGCCACCCAAGGCTTGAGCATTCGTGAACCCCCGCTTGCAGAAAATGCACTCATAGGATCGCCTGGACGTTACTGATGCCGACTCATCATCGGGGCGCCTGGAGTTAGGATTGCTCTCAAGGCTCCGAGCCTCCGACAGATCCGACCACCGGGATTCCATTGCCGAAGATCTCTATGCTTGTGGTGTTGTTCACGGACAGATATATATATATATATATATCTATCCACACAGACACGTGTATGTATGTCTCAGGTTTCAGGGTGGAAAAGAATCTCTCATAAGTACAGCAGGATTTGATGAGAGTGAATGTGTCCGAGAGGGAGAGATGGGGGGTGGTGGGTTTGTGTTTTGGAGGAGAAGACAGAAAGAGACGAGAAACAGGAGGGGGATCGGAAATTTCCGGGGTGGAGACACGCCACGCCTTTGGCATTTGGCAGCCAGAGCCTGTCCGAGGGCCGGCCCTGTCCTCTTGCACCTTTTCTCCACTGACACGGTAATTAACATATGTATTACGGAATGGCTGTCTCCATGCATCGAATCCAAAGTCCCACATCAGATGTTGGCAAAACTCCAAAAGATCAAGGAGCGTCTTTGCCTGGAATGGAATGAGGCTGAGCCTATTGTGCTGAATGGGGAGACCTGTGGGCCCAATTAAGAGACTAATTAAATCTCAATTTCTACCCTACTTGAAAAAGAATAATCTGTTTTCTCGTTCGATGAGACACGAGGCGATTCAATGGCTATTATTCCACAGTAGACTAATCTCAGTCACCTTGGATGGTCAAATAGAAAAATAGTCCAACCGAAAGCTCCTTCTGTCCTTGAGTATAATTAAGGGGAGACGGCCACTTCTTGGCAGAATGATGATTAGGGTTTCAAAGACACACAAAAATGAAGAGGGAGGGATTTGGATTAATGGGTCTGGTCTGCATTGTGTCGGACGAACGGAGTAATTCACAGGAACTATACTAATTGTAATCTCGAAATTTGACAGTTTCGGTCGAGTTGCTGTCATCAACAACAACGCTGTATGCGTCGTTCATGATGACAGTCCATTCATTCATAGTCAATCTGATAAAATCGTCAAATATTGGCAATTGTTCATCCACTTTTTTCTTTTGTTTTGGTGGGGGTGGGGGGGGTGGAAGAACAAGAGTCTCACTATGTTGAACTGGCTCCTGCTATTTATTTGCTCGTTTGCTCGAAGTATGGTGTTGGACTGCAGGATTGCTACTGAGACCAGTAGCCCACACACACCTTGTGGGCCTGATCTGAGCCCGGTGGGTTTTTATCTAACAGGCCATTGCTTCTATGATGGCATGGTCTGTGATCTTGGGGTAGCGAAGCCGCAGAGTGGAAATATAGTTCGATCCTAAAGTAAGGCGTCGAACTTTTTGAGTCTCGCCAGCGGAGAAAACCTACTGTTGAGAAAGATTCACTTTGAAATCTGTACTCTATAAGATACTACTGTTTACCCCGAGGGGGGAGCCATGAATGTAGAGGTGGGATGGTGGAATTATAGTTCCAATAGCTTTCCACATGAAAGTACGAGATCATTTTCTACTAAATTCGAAGAAAGGTCCCTTTTTTTTAATAATAAAACCAGCGAGAATACTACAATCGCTAACGCTTGCTGTCTTGTCTTAAATGAAAGCATCTCCTTACAGCCATTGTCCACAGACTCCTTCACACAGCTCAGGAGGGTGACGTACCGCCCAATTGTCATTCTGCTTGGTATCTTTGGGAAGCTGGCAAACCCTCATTATATAATATAAGCAACTGACCAAAATATCTCAATTTTGTGGGAGGAAAAGCATCATCATATTTGAGATCCTCCTATAAATGATGAGTATATCCAAGTGATATTCTTCAATCGAATTTGCAACGGAATCTTGCATAAAGACAAGGCAGTTTACTAAATGATAAATCTTGAATTTTACTTGGAAGGATGAAATGTGGAATCTTACACGCTGACCCATACTGCTGGCAATAATTCATCTCACTTGTTGGAAACATGCACAGCGAAAACACCAATGACCCACTTCAGAGAACTTTGGGAAGGGCATGCGGAGACAACAAGGAAAAACAAGAACTCGCTGAAAACAACCAATGAAATTGACATCGCCACCCGGAAACAGGCAAAAGGAATATATGCATATATGTTTATACTGCATATGTGTTCAGACAAACGCGACAGATGTATTCGTTATTAGTTCATCCCTCTTGATCGGTAATCTGAGGCCCAGTCTACTATTAGTGCTTCACTTGGGTTTTTGCTTTTGCATTGGTCCATTCGATCAAGCCTACTATGATTACAATCGAGAGAGTTGGGCCTCGATTAACAACATGCTGCTGGAACTTGAGATAGCAGATGATTAGCACTTGGACTACTGTGTAAAATGTATTATTCTCAGCCTATGCCATGTGGTATTAAGATATTCTTATGAACTCTGACTGATCGTCATACATGTTGAAGCCACATGGATCCAACTCTTCCAATCATGATTTTCTTTCCCGTAAACAAAAAAAATAAAATAAATTCCAAAATTTGATCAAATATCATACTTCGTGGGAAGAAAAAATCTTCACAGATTATCCCTTCATTTATTTATTATTGTTTTTAAATTCCCCTCCTTGTTCATAAAGAACAATACTCCACTTCCGAGTGCCAAATTAATGTGCAAATGGTATGGCCTTGGTCAACCTCCACAGTAACTATGATTATTGCATTCGCATCACTCGTTTATTATAGATGGATAACATCTGATTAGAGCCAATTACATAAGAAACTGACCTTATATACATATCCCCACGTGACCCAACTGTCACAGGTGGTCAAACCACCGTCGACCTAACAATAGTTATCACATATGAACAAGAATAATACTAGGATCCAGATAATTACATCATTGAAGAAAGTAAAAGCAAAGACTAAGATGGTGCAATTTAAGCTTGAGCTATGCATTCAATTCCCGTCAGTCAATAGGATTTTCGATATATTCCTTTCTTTTATTTTATTTAGTCTCCTTCCTCCTATCATCTTTTCTTGTAAGTTCTTTCACAGCCGAGCCGAAAAGAAAATCTACTCCAGAGCCATGGAAGGCTGGGGGAGAGACAACCATAATATGGCGTCCTTCCATGTCGGTCACTTAATCTCGCTACACTACGGAGAACTCCTTCACCAGTTGCTGTAGAACAAAGAATTCAACTTTTAAACTGACGTGCCCAAATTGTCTGGGGAAATATCGAGTGATCAGGTTGCTGTAGACATCTCTAAAGTTGATCTCTGAAGGACCGGTAGTCTACAAGCAAACAATTTCACGACATTTGAATTAGTCTAGTGGAATTAATATATATATATATGATTCAATATATAGTGACTGAATACACGTAAGCATCTCTCGATTCGATAGCAAGCCAACATTGCAGGTTCTGTTTAGCTCTTTGCATTTTATCTCTCACAAGAAAAAGACCAGGCAAGGGGAAAAAAATTGTCTAATACCTAAACCAAGAGATAGTGCATTATGATTAATTAATAATTATATATATATTCATATATATGTTGCGCTGTAATTAGCCTGAAAGAAGGCAGTACAAACAGGGCAAATCATAGCTTCGAGTCTATGGGCATCCCAACCGAAGTTCCAAATCTATATAATTATTGTCTGAACCGCTAAGATGATCCATTGTCACATCATCGGTGGAATACGTGTACCTTTCCCTTATTTCTTGAACCCTAGCTGAAGGTTCATTCTCTCGCTTCAATTTTGATTCCATAGTTCTCGACCTCAAAGTCCCTGGCAGGTTTTGATCTGCAGCCTTTACTTCATTCAGACAATCCGACGCTGGCAAGAAGAGGGAAGGAACCGTGGGACGAGATGTTGGCGAGCAATCAGCAGTGAAAAGGATTGGAGACGTCGAGGAAGCCGCAATGGGGTTTGCTTTAAGATTAGGGCTAGGGCTAAGGACGGGGTTAGAGCTCAGAGAGAGAACTGGATATTCGTAGAAATCCTCCACAGGAGATGACTGCCGCAGGCGCGCTCGGTCTCTTCGATGGACGTTCATATGGCCTCCGAGGGCCTGAGCAGATCGGAACTCCCGTTTGCAGAAGCTACAGGAGTATGTTCTCGGGGGCCACGGAATGCCACAGAGGTAGTTATCCTCTGATCTTCCGAAAGTCTGGCTGCAGCCGTGGTGATTCAATGGACTCCTCGAGGAGCAAAGCCAGGGATTATGGAGGTGGCCATGGATGGCCCCGTCTCCGATGCGGCGATCTTTTAGGTTTTTGCTCAGAAAGTTATTCCTCTCCATGCATACAAAGCTTCTTCTGGGGAAACCTGAAGTGAACTCGGAAATGATGAAACAAAGCAAGAGAAAGACGGGGGTCGGACACTGAGAAAACAACAACACCGAACCACATAATGACTCTGAGTTTGTGTCTTATACTTTTAAAAGACAGAGATTTGTCATTGCGAGGAGAAAATAAAACATATATGTTAGAAATTTAATAATTTATATTTGATTTTTATCATCTTAACTCTCTTTTTCTTTCTCCTTAGCCCCATTTTATCCCTCTTTCCCCACTAGATTTATGTCTTATTTTATTACCTAGGTGATAAAATAAAATAATGATATATCACTTTCGTGATTCCACATCAATCCACATGTAATGGCCTTGTTAAATTTATTAGCTCAATATTTCTATGTGAATGCGCTGATGCTGCATATATATATATCGATCATAAGTGGTATGTTACTGATTCTTATGCATAAAATTACGATTGTGACAACATATACATAAAGATTAAACAACAGGCTGTGTATATATATATGTATGTATGTATGTATGTATGTATATATATATGCTGCGTTCGTAAGAAGAGGGATGTATGGGAAGGTTCAAAATCTATCACTCCGTCAGTTCAGCAGCCAACACCCATGCCTAGTGGTCCCTCATGTACCAAGACAAAGGCTTAAGATCGATGGTGGAAAAGGTGACACGGATGACATCAAGTTCTCTTTCCTTCTATCTATTTTGTGATATAAAAAAGAAGAGAAAATAATCTGTCTGCCATCGAAAATCCTTTGTGTATTCTGATCACACCATCACCAGTGTGCTTAGTAATCTAATCCCGCGCCAGGTAATGCCTTGTCTTTGGCCAAATCAGGAAAGAGATTTTGTCATTCAAGTGTTTGTTGCCATTAGATAGATCATGGGTGTTGCTCTTTGCCCATCTCGGTAATTTCTCTTTTTTGATATATGCCATCATGTCTTTAATGTATTGAACCCTAGGAGTCCGAGATTTATTAGCTGCTGCCCTCTCTCTGAAAGGTACTGATACTTCCATTGACATTTAATAAATTTTTTCGTGCTTGACAAATAGCATAAGATATATGTAAAATGCACGATAAAATGTGGATTATGATAAGATGATTTCTCAAATCACATTTAAAAGATTGTAAACAAAATTTCTTGATGGTCATTGCAGATGAGATTTGTGTGAAGACACATTTCAGCCCAGCTTAGTTCATATATTTTTGTGTGCAGAAATTAATTTATTTAGTGTTCTCATAGCTAAAATCCCATTTGTTTTCCTCCAAATATGTTGAAAAGACTCCAACAAGTTCTTCAAATGCTCTTTTCATACCCTACATATGTGTTAATTAGGATAATTTGACATGATCTATTTCTTTTAAACAATGTTTTGAATGAGAGATTTATGGATGGAAGAAATCCGATCATCATACCTTTTATGGGCTGAACGTACGTTCTCAAACTTGAATTCGTTGCAGTTTATTGGACTCCCGGCCATTATATTAAGTACGAGACTGACACATGGAAAAAGAAACTACAATGCTCATCTTGTACACTTTTTGGGGCCAGTGAGTATATGGAGTCACGAGCTATCAATCACCAAGAGGTAGATGACCCTGTTCGATGTAAGAACGGTAAGAAACCATGCCCCCACGTTGTAGTCACGGGTGACAACTGCATATTTTAATCGAATTTATAAGGTTAATTTAATGAAAGGAGGCGAGATATAGTAATTAGATCTTTTTATTCGTTACATCGTCCTTATCCAACAACGCTATCATTTTTTTTTATTATAAGAGATATTCGTGAATTTAGAAATTAATAGAAAAAAAGAGGGGCATGTACATGTATAGGGTTATGAAACATCTACGAAAATAAAAATCGAATACACAAAACATGTTTCACGACCCCTTTTCCGGTATCAAGTGGTATATAAGGACTCTTGTTGAATTGTTGAAAAATCAACCTATTGTATGTCGGGTTTGTCGCATGCTAACTGCATCCCATAATAACTTTCTTAACTGACTACTCGAATTATTAACTTCGATCTGGTTAAGCCTATCTAAGTACATCAAGATTCGCACACAAAGCCAGGATTCACCGTCTTGGGAAGCGTATCGTCTTGAAATCCTGAACAAGGGTCGTTTTAGTTGATCAATTAATATGTATACATCAACCTGTCTTTCTGTGAAGGCGAGCCGGGGTTCTCAATTCCCAAGCATCAGTCTTCATTCCTCGTAGGTCATTAAAATCCCGGCTGATTGATTGATTATACGTTCAAGCTCATCTTTGCCGCAGGTTGAAAGGGTCTGTGCTTACATACACGCACACACACACACACACAATGTAATCTCTGTATACTGGAAGCAGCAACCCCAGAATATATATATATATATATATATAGAGAGAGAGAGAGAGAGAGAGAGAGCTAGGGTTTGTGGGGGCTAGAGTTTGTGTGACAAACGTAAAAACACGAGGAAAGGAAAAATCTCACCTCAAGAGCTGTATGTTTCTTGCCCAAATTTTGATAGAAGATGACAGTCTCCTCAGACCGCTAAGGACTTGGACAAAAGATACTGCCCCATTTAACAGAGATTTCAGTGAAAAACTGTTGGCCAATGGGATGACCTAGCCGACTAAGAGATTTAATTTTTCAACCTTTAGTTTTGAGCTGACAGTATAAAATAGGGACAAATCTACCATTTGAGACCAGCGCTCAGCACCATCCCCACTATTGGATGTTGAACTAATCAGGTTCACACACTCACTCAATCGTTGGACTGGGAAATGAACTTGTTTACTTCAGAGGATGCACATCCAATTAACTAATATTGAATTATTTTAAAACTCATCTATTGTCATGTATATATATATATATATATATGGACAATCACATGGCACTCTCTCTTTCCACTGCAAGTACCATATAGCTAGGTCAAGTTCTAGGGGTTTGTCCGCAGGTCCACTCATGATAGCGATTATCTATTTATTATTTTGATTTTCGGGTGGAAATCATGATAGGGATTATGAGAGAGGAAAGCTACTGGAACAACTTTCTGGGAGTTTCAGAAAATCTATGGATGAATGTACCATTTCTGCAGGCTGTTTCTGACAGTAGGAAATGCACGGAGACTGGACCTTGCTCTACGATCTGCTCTCCTTGGAAGTTCAATTACTTGGCTAATGATTCGATTGACAGCATTTGCTGTCAGATAGCTGTAAGGGAAAGAATCAACCCTTCGCCATTTGCCTGCTGTCCCGTCATCGGCGCAAAGAAACTGATCTAATTCCTCTCGGAAAATTCAGTCCCCAGAAGAATACGTTAGGAAAGTTCTGCGCTCATCTTTAACATACGAGCACATGAATCATGGCCATAGAAATGGACAATCCTATTGTGTATCAACCAACGTGGGTGGTTTGTGGTTATTTAGTGTATATATATATTTATTTACTATAAGATTTGATTGTTATCGACTGAGATTACTGTATTTCGTAATTAGAATTTTCAATGTATAGATGAATGTATGTACTAAAAGAAAAGGGAGAAATCAATTAATAGGGTTCAAAGTGATCTGTCAAATCTCGTAGAAATTTTTTTTTAGGGTCTTTAAAGAATCATCGAAAACTGATTGATATTTTCGTCCACTGATTTAAGTAAGACAATCTAGCAAGTACAAGAATAATAGAATGAAATTGCTCACGGTTCGGTCGGGTCTCGTCAGATTTCTCGGTCCAAGATCCGGCTTCTGCTGGTCGGATTTCTTTTGTCCTTCAAAGTCGGAGAATTACTTCGGCTTCAAAAGTGGAGACTTTGGACTCGAGTAGGGCTAGGATTTTCAATTTTTCAAGTTTTTTAATTTTTGTTTAATAATAAACTCCTATCCATCAGTAGCATCAGGCAAACATGTGTTGACACAGAGAGGAAATGTGGGCTTGTCAAGGATGGGCTGGGCCCATATAATTCCTATAGAGAAAGCCCAGCCCAATCTGTGTACATCGTACATCTTACACTACCACCAATGATGCAATTAAATTACTGTCGACCGACCAACGTGCACTGTCTAGACTTTAGAGTACGTTTTGCGTTTTCGGGTCCGCTTGCGGAGGAGTGCTCGAGTCGATGCCTCAGGGCGCCTACGACTAATGTCAATCGTACTGACCGACTAAATCGGCGGTTCCGACCCTAAGAAAGCTTCCATCTGAACGATTACGTGTGGGATAGACGTGTCAACATTGTGAACCGAGATTTATCACGTGCAAGACTCTGAGGACTGGATCGACGGAAAACTCTTCCTCTCAGACATTCAGCTGATTCTAGGATCGTCCTCATCGCAGATACTGGCCCTTAAAAATTGGCTTACAGGCTATATTACAACAAAGATCTCTAACAACAATTTGCAGTTGCAAAATACCTGTGTCGCAATCTTCTTCATGGCTGCAAGCGGAACTTGATCCCGAATTACAGTGGCATCTCGAATCGCAGATCTCCTGGCTTCAACTCGAACGATGGGGCCACCAGCCCGTTTAATATTTGAGACCTAGAGTAGGTTATCCGAACGGTTCTGGGGTTTGTTTGTGGCGGTAACGGCCCTAATCCCACCAGTTATAGTAATTATCCATTCTGGGTCCAGATCTGCAAGAGTCTTGAAACGCGTTGTATTATGGGATTCGTATGGGATGTTGCATTCGGAAAATGTTAAATCTCACGCAGAATATATGCATGTGCGTGTGTTCGAACCAACAGAATGAATCACGAAGACCTCAGACTCGGTTCATGAAGAAGAGAATATCATCTTTATTGAACTTTTGCATGGACCGAAATTGGTGGACATATGCTATCAGCCCCGAGTTTTATTTGGATGGATCATATATACCCAGATACCGGCTCAAGTAGGAAAGTGTACATTCAAGATGAGTAGAAATTAGGGGGCGGTTGGCTGTCGATTCGAGCACCAAAGTCATGGCTGTACAGCCCACAGTTACTCATGGAACATGCAGCCCCGACCAGCTTCGAGTTTCTGGAAAAACCACAGGGACTCGTCGCGGAGCAGACAGTTTTTTAAACCAATTTAGCAGTCTCTTGAAATTTGGCGCCTGAGAGACACCAGTTGAACCTCCAAATCCGAGTTCCTCTTCCTCTCGATCTCCAATTCAGCCCTCAGCCTCTCGATCACCATTGTTGCCAGATGTTCCTCTCTTCTGCTGCTTACCTCCACGCTCCTTCCTTCTCCCCCAAACCCTGGTCCTAACAGTCCAACCAGATAGTTTACCTTCTGGATCTCATCCTCCAAGCTTCTCTTCAACACCACCAAAGTCCCCACCATCGCTTCCCTATCAAGCCCCCGAGATCCGCCTCCTGGGCTATGGTTGTCCACCGCTTGTGCAGCCGGGGAGCTCAGGCTCGACTCATCTGTCCCTCCGCAAGATGACTCACCCGACTCGCCCCCGAGCTCGCTTGCCTTCTCCTTGATTGTCAGTTCCCCACAGGATTGCCCATGCTGCACCAGCGAGTCTTCCCGGACACGTTCGCTTGGGAAGACTGGGTCGAACTCAAGCATGTCCTCGTTGAAATTCCAGCCGCTGATTCTTCTCTCCCTCTTAACTTCCCCGTCCTCTTCCTGCTCTTCACCTCCTTTGTTGATCGACATAGAGAGAGCAAGCTTGCTCTGCCTAAACCGATCTTCGATGCTGGGCAATCCGAGCAGCACGCTCTTTATGAGGAACTCCGAGCCCTTGCAGTTCCTGAAGAAGGAGTGCTTCAAGAGCTTGTCGGCTGTGGGCCTCCTGGATGGGTCTTGGTCCAGGCAAGAAGCAACCATGTCCTTGAAAGCCTTCGAAAACTTCTTGTTGCTGTCCTTGTGCTTCTCATAGTCGGAGAATCGGAACCTCTTCGTGATCTTCATCAATAGCGACTTTGAAGGGGGGAGGTGCGACAGAGGTGGCCGGCCGTGGGCAAGCTCGAGGGCTGTGATCCCAAAGGACCATATATCGGCCTTGAAGCTGTACCCACAGTGCGAGTGGATCACCTCCGGAGCCATCCAATACAATGTCCCGGCAACATCAGTCAGCATGTGCGACGATGAAGAAGAGCGTGAGAATCCTTGGCTTGTGTTGGACTCGTAGATGGAAGCTGAGACGCCGAAATCCGCTAACTTAACGGACCCGTTAGAGTCCATGAGGATGTTCCCGGCTTTGACATCTCTGTGCAGATGACCTTGATTGTGAAGGTAAGATAGAGCCAATA
This sequence comes from Sonneratia caseolaris, assembly GCA_900006705.1. NCBI lineage: Eukaryota > Viridiplantae > Streptophyta > Magnoliopsida > Myrtales > Lythraceae > Sonneratia > Sonneratia caseolaris. Next base: position 3,377,083 of record CXYZ01005797.1, read on the forward strand.
GTGTATCCCTTAGTATCACGGCAATGGACGGTTCTGACAGGCCGCTGGGGAACGAAGAGGCCACAATCGACTGCAAGGACCCAGCGGACATGAACGGCATAATGACCCAGAGTCGGCGGCCAACGGTGAACGAACAGTGGGCATTCAGAATGTTCGGGTGGGATAGGAGGGACAACGTTTTGGCCTCGCAACGGATGCTGTCGAAGTCGGCTCGGGACTGGTCAAGGTCGATCGACTTGATAGCGACCACCACCGATTCTCTAGGCAAGCACACCGCTTTGTACACGATCGCGCTGACGCCAACACCAATCTCGCCGAGGATCTTGTAGGAGGCAGGGTCGAGCGGGAACTGGGGCCTCTCTAGCCTCTTCGACTCTTCGCCGTGGGCCATTGAGAATTGTCGAGAAGTGGCCTACTGTGGATAGTGTCTCTTTATAGAGAAATGAAGAATTCGAGGTCAGGGGTCGAAGCAGTTTTCCTATGAGTAGAGAGTACGAGTGGGAGGCAGCGGGAGCTTTTTGAGGGTGAGAAGATGCATGTGATTAAGAGCTACTTTGCAGAGGAAAGTGGGAGCTTTCAGGTTCTTTGCATTAAATGACAAAAATGAAATGGTTTCGAAATGTGCGATAGAATCCCCTCTCCGCAGGACAACAATTTATACCAGTCAGGGGATTTTGCCCAATCAGGAGCCAGACATCAGATTTTTTGAAGTCGTTGCTGCATCCATGAATATTCTGATAATATTATTTAGGTAGATTTCCAGACTTCGCCCGACTATTCTCCTCGCAACCTGTGAATATCCTCAGTTGGTAGGTGACTTGGCACGACTAGTCCCAACTAACCCCATAAATATCCTACAAAACCCACATAACTAGTGAATCCGGACACAATTTCACTGGTGGATCCGACGGTGTAGCAACCCACATGATAGTGGGAACGAACTCCATTCAGGAAGAACTGCCGTTACAATCTTTAGCATCTTCACAACTAATTAACAAGACAATCATATTGCCGTGGCACACTATCAAGTCCTGCCTGTTGAAGATGTTGGAGAGGGACCCCCAGCCCTCAAACGGGGCAAATCCATTTCTACAATTGGAGGCTGCTACAACCGATTCAGCATCCATATGAAACCCTGTGGGACATGAGGGAAAAGTCGGTTATTCATTTACAGATGCACGTCAATGACCGAAACTTTAAAATATTAATGATACTGACTATCCAATGAACGTCGTCGATTGCTACAAAGCAACAAAGAAGCAGGAAAACGCAGAGCAACACTTTGATTAACAGCTCTGCAAAGAGCCACTGCTGACAAATATCAGCCCAACCAAAAAAAGCTACAGCAAATGCTCCAATTAAAGTCATAGCCTGTTTCTCCCACTGCTAAAACATGAGCCAGAGATACCGCAAATCACAGGAATCAGGACTCTCTTAGTGATCATAGTATGAAATTGTCACAGATGGAAATTAAAAGGCCACCTTGTGATCATAATAATGAGAAACTTTAGTCTGCGTCACCACAAAAGTCACTCTACCCACAAGAAAACATCAGGACATGGACTTTGTGGAAGTGGCCCACTGAGGTGTGAAAAGATTTCTGTTTTAATGAGTGAATGGAAAATTTTAAAGAATCGTTAATTCATTTAAAAATTTCAAATGCCATTTTCTCGTTGTCATATTCTGTATGTAACTGCTATATTTTTCATATTTGAGTTGGACTTGAAAATCAAAGAAACATGATCCATTATGACGACTCTTCTCCATTTAACTGAGAACTGTCCAACCTAGAGACAAACTCTTAAAGTCGAGAGCAGTCTTGTGTCAAATGAGAGATGGAACTTAGACTGATATATTTACCCTACTTAAAGTGTCATTGCTAATTTGCCTTGAAATGATATTATACCATAGGTCCAGATTCCACTCGACCCTTCAAACTACTATATATGCGAATTTTTGGGCAATTCCTCAGCAAATGTTCAGCAATGCCAAGAGATCAAGAAAGAACTGATTACCAAATGAAGATTTGGGTGGTATACGGACTACCGAACAGGTTCTTTGTATTTGTTATTTTTCTGCTCCGCAATGTACTCCCTTACACGCGCAGTTTTGGTCCTCATCTCAGTGATTATCTTCTCAGTCTCGAAAATTATTTGCTTTGGCAAATGAACCTCCATTAAATCAAACCACTCCTGAAGAGTTATCTTTGTCAGATCAGGCAGTGAACAATCTTCTCTGGAATCATCATTCACCCCACAGACGTTCTTACTCGCCGCCTCAACCTGACTTCCCCTGTTATCAAAGGCATTGGAATGCAGTTCTACTGAATTTGAGTTTGTCCCCTTAAGAGTTCCATCCAAAGTCAAATTATCTGACTTTGCATTTCCATCATCTTCTCCTAAGCTCAACATCTCAGCATTCTCTTTATCTTCCCTACCTTCATTTGGTGCCTCTTCTACCGTATGCAACATTGTTGCATCCTTCAGAACACCTGTTTGCTTCTCCTTATCTAATTTCTTCCTTCTCCTCGATCTTGCTCGTGTGCTTTTACTTTCATTTCTCTTATCTAGGCTTTCTAATCCAAGTTCCTTCAAATCTTCCATCTCATTCTCTTCTCGGCGGTTCACAATTTCCAACCTCTCAATCCCCTTGCTAAAATCACCAGACATTTCTTTCACCACAATATCATTCTCGTGGGCACCCATTTGCTTCTGGTCATCTAACTTCTTCATGTTCCTCACTGCCACACGAGTCCTTCTTCCTGTGAGAGCCTTTTTCTCACCACATTCCGAAACATACTGATTCTCAGAAGCCCTACCACTGACCAATCCGAAATCTAAGCTCTTTTCAGCTCCCTTTTTCCTACCTCGAGTACTCCTTGTGCTCACTCGAACAGGCCCCACCTCCTCCTTTGAGGTTCCTGCAATTTCCAATCCCTCCTCAGGCTCTAACTCAACAAATTCGCACTTCAAAACTCTATCTTCCGCCTTTGACACATTTATTCCACTCAAAACCGTAACACCACCATCCGCTTCAAAATCCGTCCTACTGGCAGCTCTCTGCCTAGCGTTTCTCTTCGAACCAACAACAACAGAATTGAGCTCCACCGAGATGGAAGTGCACTCACCGATCTTGACGACATCCCCGTCATTGAGGAAGTATGGTCTGTCGGGGGAGACGGAATCGTCATTGAGGAAGGTGCCATTGGAGGACTCGAGGTCACGAAGGGCCCATTTCCCAGATCCAGGGTCGAAGTCGATAGCGAGGTGCTTGGAAGAGATCCCCGCATCCTTGATAGGGACGTTGTTGCCGCGAACGACCCGGCCGACCCGTATCCTGCAGCCGGGTCTGAACTCTAGGGTTTCGCCCGCTCTCGGGCCTTTCGTGATTGTGAGCTTGACAGGTTGAGACCCCATTGATTTGCAGAAGAGAGAGAGAGACTAAGAGGGAAATGGGGATTTGAATTTTGTGCGTAGGGAATGGTTAGAATGGATGGTATGGGGCCGTTGGCGAAAGAAGAACGCCCTTTGCCCTTTTCTTGTTTATTTACACTTTCATCCCTTATCTATCCAGTTATTAGAAGTTACTACTGATTCTTGTTCTCATTGGAAAACAGTGACCCAGAAGGTTTTTTCGCACGGACCAAACTCAGGTAGGATATCGCCTTAAAATCAATTAGGATAACCGGTCGCCGCATTTTGCATGTTACTAAGCATAATCAGAAGGACCCAAGTCGGGTCGTCGTACGACCGCCGCATTTTGAATGTTGTTCAATAGAATTGACCGCTGATTTCTCTTGTTCATGAAGCCCGCAGGCATGGAGTCTAAACCAAGCTCGTCGAGTTCCTGCTCTGGCAGTGAGGCTTTGAGAACCCCTCGACTTCATCCTGTGACGCTAATGCGTTACAAATCTACAAATCAAACAATTTGCCGGTTCCAATTCCTCGTGCATTTAAACTTCCAAGCAGTTTGAGATTACTGCAGCTCACTTCAGGTTTTGCTGAGCTGGACGACCGGAAGGAAAAACCCTATTGGAATGCAATGAGAGCCATGCGATCTTGATCTCGTAAGTGTTACAATGAACATAACTGTAAGGTTAAATGGCAGAAACAAGGAGATTCATCAGCTCATCATTGGGTCTCGAGCTCAACTCAAGCTGGAGAGCAGCCACAACAGGGAGCTGCTGGTAAGATCGTACAAAACCCACTCAGAGCCACCGTATACAGAAATGGGCTCGGGCAGCACAAGCAATGCGGGTATTCATTTTCAGTTAAATGTTTTAGGGAAAAGAGGTGGAAAGTAACTTCTTTTTCCATACTGCTCTAGCCGAAAAGTTCGCATCTAATCTATACATTCCGGTCAGTGATTGCAATAGTCTGTTTCAACAGCCAAGACTCTGAGCTTGTGCAACTATATTGCACCAAAGCTCACAGACCAGCCAATAGAAAACAAAGCTCCACTGATATTTTCTCCAGCAGTAGCCCAGCTTCCGGTTGGGAATATTGTCCTTGCTCCAGATCCAACAAGAATGCCAGCGAAATCAGCATTTAAACCTACAAGGTCAAAGTATACACACATCATGACATAGCTATGATAGACAAACCACAAAACATCTGACAATTTAAGCAAAGAGATGAAATATCTCACCAACTGTTGAATGAATGTGTTACACCAGAAAAAATCAGTACCTATTGGCACCCGATTTGATCCATGTCAAGACTTGAGATCCACTGATTTAGATTACCATCTGCAGTACAGAGAGTAGTTTGTCAATCTCAGGTTCACTGAACGAGCATAAAATCTGCAGTTACATGGACCATTCCTTGGGCATGATACGTTGGAATCAGATTGACTAATGACAAAGAGATGGGGGATTCACAAAACTGAGAAACAGCCTATTTACATGATGAAGAGCAAATGAAGATGGCGGCACCATCATAAACATGATAACTTAGCAGAATATTAACAGGTAAAGTAGAATTATCATTGTTCCAAATCATTATTCAATTACTCAAGAATCTTTTTGGGATAAAAGAAACTCCCATATAGAAATTTTACACGATTCCACCTATCAAAAGACATGCTACAGCCATCACTTAGATGTGTCATTTTAAAATGTCCTTTTAAACCCTAGACATCAGCTAAGTTTCCATCCAGGATGACCACAAAAAGAACCTTAAGTTCGTCAATAGATAAATTATGTGATCGAATATACTACTTATGCATTACCAGAACAAGGAAGATCTGATAAGATTCATAAAGCAGAGATTAGCAAAATTTCACTTTTCACCTTTCCTTGTGGGCTCATTTTGGTATAGATGGTGCACAGTTTTTTGGAATCTGCAATGAGTTACTAGACTTAGGAGGGATTCCAATCTTGAGGATATCCTGAAGCTTCCTAACATGAGAAGCAAGGTTCTCCAAGTCCAAAACAGCATCTTCTAGTGTATTGGAGAATGTTGAATTCAAGCGTATCGTGCTTTCAATTTTCAACTTCTCTGATGATGTTGCAACCTTTTCCTCCACAACTTTTTGTATATCAGAGATGGAAGTTGTGTCAGCAGAATTGGTCTTCTGAACTGAAGCAGAATGTGTGAGAGCAGTCTTCGATATAGTGGTAAATGGTGGACCTTCTGCTGGTAACTCCAGCATTAGTTCCAGTGGTGAAGATGAGCTCCTTGATTGAGTCTCTGAAGAAAATGAGGGACTTAATGATTCACCCATCCCAATGTTTTTCTGAGTTTCACCTGCTACATTGGAATCAATTGACCTGCCTGCACAAATGTATGACTTTTCATTCAGCAAATCCATCTCAAAAGTAGAGTTACAGAAATAAATACCACATGATCTCTGTTCTACAACTCCTTAACAACATCTGTCATTTTCACTTAAATAAAAGTGTTACAACTATATTACTATCTCAGTGGTGATTGCATATTAGTTCATCAGATGCAACATGAAATCTTAAAAGACTGATCTTCACAGAGCAATAACTGGACTTTTGCTCAAGACAAGTAACGAGAGATCTTCACGCTCCTTTTTCTTCATGGAAAACATTACGAAAATTATCATACGTCAACAGAAAAATTAGCTAATATAACCAGAAAAATGATTAATGATCCCAACTCCCGAGAACAATTCATTTTCTGAAGGTGACATGGGATGAGAAAACCCAACACAATGCCACTGTTGCTGCAAGTTCTCAAGCTACAAGTGATTATCAACAGCCACCTAAGAGAAACCTGAATAGATCAGTCCAGGTTGAATGCAGCATTAAAACTTCCAGTGACAGCAACTGACAAAGATGAGTTGATGCAGTAGAATTTATGCAAGTATGACCGTTCATGTATGCAGTAGAAAATGAAACACCCAATTTTCTCACTTAGGTCGTGGGGCATGGTATATTGCACATTACTTTCATAAATGATTATACTAATACCTTCATTTACAGGCTTGATCAACCGAGCACAATGATGACTATGTTCACCAACCTGCATCCACTAAAGCTTGCAGTTTAATTTGTGACAACAGTAGACAAGACCAGACCCTCACAATGGTTAAAGAATCATCACATTGCAGAAGTTATCTGAGAACATATACTCAATCAAAAGCATATAACATAATAAGATGATCATTACGATGCTTATCACACTTGAGTTCAATAATTCATACCATGATTTAGCATTTACATCTATCTCCCTTGCCCATTAATTAATTAAGTTCTTAACAAATCATATAGCTTTCAAGTACAGAAAAGAGGAAAAAAAGAAAAGTATCACTGCAAAAATAACTACAATAAGTGCTTCCTGGTAGAAAAACAAGTCATGTAAAGTGCAGAAGTAGAACCAAAGTAATTGTGAACAGGAAATGCAGGAGTACAATGGACCCACTGTCATGGTTGGTAAGGTCCAGCCACTATCTGGAGACCAATCTAGAGACGGCCGCAGGTCCTTTGAGCAAACATCATAAGTCAATCCTTCACCATTGGGTGGAGTGGGTAGCACAACCTAGCAAAGCACCAAAATTAAATAAATGAGATATGAAGAAAATTCAGCATTTCATGGGAAAAAAATGAAGATATCCTCAACTAAAATGATCAATATTATTGCAGGGTGGGATCACATCAGAAACATATTCAAACCATAAATGCTAACAAAAGCATAGTGATTGATTCAGAATCTCAATGATGTTAGCATCAAGTCCAGGATACTCAAGCAAATATGTACTCTTAACATCTGGAGAAGTGTCCCTCATTCAGAATAACATAATGCATAAAGATATAAATCCCAGCAACCACTGAACCATGTTCCAAATTCATATAACAAGAACAGCAGTACTTGGGCAGAAAATGCTGGGTTTCCAACAGCATCCCTAAACTTCAAGCTCCATCTATGAAATTATACAATTGCAGGCTCACACCAAAAGGGGTTGAAACATGAAGGTTCATTTTATATCCCACCCTAGCCTACCTGTTCAGAATCTGTCCAAACCCTTTCAGAGTGGGGAATGAATTAGCTGTTGAGATAGCAGAAAAAAGTACCTTAAGCTTCCCGTCATTCAGAATTTCACTAACATGTCCAGTCCAATAACAACCATCAGTCCACCAATCCACTAAATCTCCCACCCTCCACTCATCTTCAGCAACAACAGCCACTTCCGAGATATTATTAATGTCGGGCTTCTCACTCTTATGATATACAGGAGGAAAGCAAGGGCGCACCATCAACTGCATTGTCTTCTTTGTCTTAACACCAGCAACATATGGGGTCCTTTGGAACAATTTCGTCCATAAAATTTCTGCAAGTTCAAATCTTTGTTAAATATGGGTAGTACAAGTAATGTAGAAACTCATACTAAATGCAGTCACTTTAAATGTTTCATGAATAATAATCAACATTAAGGATTAAGATAGATAGGTCAAGCTTACTTTCATCTGGAAAATCAAAATATTCCATGGCAACATATGGCTCGCCTTTCCTTCTTGCAATCTTCTTTATCTAACAGAAAAGAGCAGTGGTTTTACCATACTGATTCAACTCCATCAATTAAAAAGAAAAATTATATTGATGGATCAAATAGGCTGTTTTCCAATGAGAAAAGGGACTGGCAAGCAGCAATATTTAGGAAAGCTGTATTTTATAACAGTTAATCAATCAGGTGCTTAAAAAGTTGTACACAAGTTTATTATAAAGCAAAATGACCGGAAGGAAAGGGAGGATGAAAAAGAAAGGGGAGATAAAAAAAAGTGACCACTTACTCGTTAAGCCAAAGATGACAAAATGAATAAGTAATGGAAATTACCGCAATGATGTGTGGTTCTGGAGTTAGTGATACGTCCACATACTTGAAATATTTCCTACCATTTAATTTCTCCTCCTTTTACTATTCACTTCATTTCTCTAACAAACTTATAACTGATCTATATAGAACTTCTTAAGTACTTATAAATAAAGTTTTATCAAAAGAATAATGAAAGAGAAGCATGTGGACCCATCAAATGATACTCCGTACCTTGCAACGAAACCAAGCACCACGAAAGCCTGGGATAAATGACCTTGATTCTGCTACTTGACCAACTTCAAATGGCAGGTTCTGCTCGACCATAATTGGGACCAGATGCTTTAAATCTTCAAAGTGTGCACTGGGAATTTAAAAGAAACTCAATTAGAAGATTGTAACATGAATTGCTCTAACATAACACAGATACAACCCAACACCACCCACGCCTCCCCCCGCCGCCCACCCCAACAATAAAAGAAAGCTTCACACGCATAATTCAGGAAGGGCCCAGTGGATTCGTAAAGAGATGGAAGTGAATCCTATCGTGAAACAAAATGGCGGCAGAATGGGGGGAAATGGTACCGTGCATTTTCACAGATGTCGCAATGAGCAACCAATAGGAAGAGGTCTGAACGGTGAATCAAATATAAAACGCATCAATGCAATGAAATTGATGAATGGGAAGCTCAATAAGCGGGCAAATGATCTCCAGCACCTTAACTGCTCGCTTCGGTGGTTCGGCAAATGAATTGATGAACTCAAAGTACTCGCGATGAATGAAGGAGCAGCATACCTTACCTTCACGCCGTGACGCTGAGACGAAGATTGCAAGAGGAGCGCAACCGAGAGGCGGAGAAGAAGCTGCAGGACAGGAGCGACCGAGCCCTGCTTGCTAGGGCTCTAGTGCTGATTGAAAGAGGGAGGAAAAGAGATGGACGAGCCAGCCAGGCGGAGGCCGACCGAATCAGGCGGCGGGGGACGCGTCAGCACTGCTGTAGTGACCGAGCTTGGCAGCTTGCTAGGGTTAGGGCTGGCAGAAATCAGGGCTAATTACCTAAATGCTAATAGAAGTTTCGGAAAAATAAATTTAAACATATACTAAAATAAAAGTTATAAATATATTTTTAATTAATATATACTGTTAAAATTATGATAATATCATAATAAGTATTAATTGTATTACAAATAATTTTAAAATATTTTTATTTAGTCCAAAATCTAATTTTTTTAGCAATCAATACAAATTTTTTTTAAAAAAATTTATCTACACAACCCCTACTAAACTCTAACCTGCGTTTGTCCTCTACCTGTTGTCTCTGAATCCGTCCCATGGAGTTGGAGGAGGCGGAAAAATAATATGAAATATTATTTATCAACATTAGAAAATAATTTTAACATGAGGTGGCAGAAAATGTTTTGTTTATGCATAAGGTTTTAGAAAAAAAGTTATTTTTACTTGAAAAATTCCAGAAAATATTCACAAATAAATCTAACTGTGATCGTATCGATAATTAAAAAAAAATTGTATCGATTAACAAGAAAGTTTTTAAAAATATTTTACACCATTTGTGCAATTAACCCTACCATTACGGTAACGTTTTCACAGTTTTAATTATTTATATTAATAAATAACACATTTTTTAATATTCTACGCAAATGAAGCACCAAAAAAAAACACTTTTTGCACAGAGCAGCGAACGGGAGAGGGGGTAGACCAGAGAGGCGTACGGTAGACACTGAGGCAAAACAAAAAGGGCATCATCAAAGAGGTTTTCTCGATAAATTTTTTTCGTAGAGGAATATCGTGCTGGCACGACATGAAGATTATCCAGCCAAGGATGCCCGTTGAAATTATCGGGCCGTACTGGGCTGAGGATAGCGGGTTATGGATCACCCAAGAAAAGTTGCAGGACGCGAGTATATCCTCCCAAGGCAACTCTCCATTATAGTCAACTCTTGAGCGAATAGGACGACAATTTCTTGTTCATTGTACCATTGAGTTTTTTTTTTCCCTCTCTTTATGACGAGCTCGGAGTTCCATTTCCGGCGGAGTAAACGGTCCCTTGATTGTCTGTCTGTTCATGCTGACACTGGTTAAGAGCACGACTTAATTTGAAATATAAAATATAAGTTATATATATATTTCTTATTTCAAAAAATAGACGAATGAATTCTATAAAAAACTAATTCTTAAAGTCTATTCACTAGATTAAATATTTCATATAGAGGTATATAACTTAACCAATAAAATGTAATTTATTGGTTGAAATAAGTCAGAAATCAAAAACACTAAAATAATCAAATTGTTGAATTAGTGCAAGAAACCTTTTTATTTTTATTTAATTTGAACCATTATTTATAAAAACTTTTTTGGTCCAATTTACCACAATTAATTTTAAAAAAATCGTATTAATTAATTGATTAATATATATTTTTTCTGGATAATAAAAATAATACTGTCATTTCGAATGATTTTATTCATCCCAGCCTCTTCTGACGTCCGCAGCCCACGATGAATTGGGTCACAGCCTGTTCACCGTGCCCAAGATCCACTGACCCATGTCCTTCAAAACCCTAACAAGCTGACGTAAGTGAAGTGGGACCCAATGGAATGGCCTGGCCTGGCCAGTCAGGGCCGGCGCCGTGCGGCGCTTCAGCCTCTCCCGTAGAACCACAACGGAACCGCCTTCCCACCTCCCTGCGAGATTCCGGAATATTAATTAACAAATGATAACAAAATTCCAATTTACTGAATTTACTTTCACGATTTGCTCAGAAAAAAATCGGAAAATAAAAATTCGACAACGCAAATTCACTTATTATTATTTCATTTATGAATAAAACTTGTGCTTCTTTTAAAAGGTAAATTTAGTATTAGCCCTCAATTTTCAGGTGAGTTTGATTTTATGTATAAATTCATGCTCATAAATTTTCTTACGATTTTTACTAAATTATGTGCTTAATAATTTTTATTGCATTGCGTGATGACCAATAGCAGTCCCAACTACCGCATTATTCAAAGTACTTAATAAAATCATTCAAAATATTACAGCATCTCTAATTAGTGTTCTTGTGAGAAGCAATCAGTTCAACATCCTCTTGGCTTGTCTATGAAGTAGATTACATTTTTTTTTTCATTTTTGCAATCAGACAATTCTCGAAGCCAGCAAAAGTCCACGAGTCTCAGTATGAGTAGGGGACGCTGAATGATAATTCTGATGCCAAAATATAATGAGAAGTCTATTCCTCGAGGCTAGACCTGCAACAAATGCCTTTTCATCCGATCTCCAGGATGCATCAGTAAATATCATTATGCCATTGATGGATTTCATTTTCTATAATGTTATTTTACGTAATAATTCATTGCATGCAATTGTTGAACACGAGCTGTCATCTTCATTATTCATAGAATTAAGGATTTTCTTATGCTGTTCAAATTAGTTGCTCGTAATCTTTAGGAAGGAGAACAGGTGAGCTTTCTTCCATTCATTATTCAATGAAGCTGTGCTTAACTCTACTCAACCTTTTCCCCAGTAAAATTCAAAGCATTATCTGCATCCGTACTATTCCATGTATGTATACATATATATATATAGGGAAATGAAAGAAAATAAATAAAAAATTTCCTATAAATAATAATGAGGACAATTAAAATAAATTAATGACGACTTTCTCTTTCTAGATTCGCCTTGGGTCTGCCTCTCCTCCGTTGTTGCTGCTCCTTCTGAACTCTTCCTCTCTTACCTTGCTACCCATCTCCAATAAACCCTGCGCGAGGTTCCAAATCTATCGCCTATCAGCCCAGGTAGAAAGCTCTAATCTTCGCTGCACGTGCGTCTTCCTCCTCCTACCCTATCGATGACGTCGACTGCCCCGGCGTTTTACCGTTCTGTTTGGTCGCGCACGGTCACCCGTTTTCGTTTTCTTCTTCATTTGGCTGATTCCCGATTCAGATTTAGCTTAGCAATTTGTGGGTTTCGTTAATCTAATCCATCCGGTGCGTGCTGCGGGGAAACTCCTTTTTGGGATTTCTATAGCATGCAATTGGGTTTATGTGGTTGATTTTAATTTGTGAGTCCTTTTTTCGTTCGTCTTGTAGGGTAGTTTTTCATTTTGGGGATTTATGGATTGGTTTACATTCAATGATTCCGGTTTTTTTTTTCCTGCTTGGATGAGTCCTATATATGGTTTCCTATCGATTTAAGACACTGATCGGATTCAGAAGAGGAATGGAGATGAGCTGTGATGTTTTCTGAATATGCTTTTATTTTGACTCAAGCAGCTAAGAACTGAAAATTAGGATCCTCTGGGAACCGTAGTAGAAAGTGATCGGCTGGAAATGGAGAATCTAATAAAGGGTTTTTTTGGCTTTCCAAATTTTTTATCGCTATACTGGTGAATTGGGAGGGTTTTGTAGGATGTATTCAACATGATTAACCAGAACTTTAGGTCNTCTGGGAACCGTAGTAGAAAGTGATCGGCTGGAAATGGAGAATCTAATAAAGGGTTTTTTTGGCTTTCCAAATTTTTTATCGCTATACTGGTGAATTGGGAGGGTTTTGTAGGATGTATTCAACATGATTAACCAGAACTTTAGGTCTGTGACGGCATCTAGGTACATTATAAATTATGTTTCATTATGAAGAAATGGCAGATGAATCAATGTCTGTCTATTGTTCAGATCTGTTTTCATTTTTATATTTTTGACTCTGACTTTGTCAAAATGAAGTTTCACTAGTGTTGTTTTTTCTTCCAACGTAGCTAATTAATCAAATCAATGCTGCAGGGGCAATAGGTTTCTTTGTGAGCGAGGAGGTTCAATGGCAGGGTTAGGCGTAGAGGAGTCTGGTATGGGGAGGTCTGATGAAGGAAATTCAAGTCTGCAAAGCCAGTACTCTCAACCTGGGGAAGCCCTTGTTGAATGGAGATCATCGGAGCAGGTGGAAAATGTGATGCAGTTGACTACAGTGCCATACTGGGACACTGACAATGATGATGATGGTGGTAAATGTTGTTCTACCTTTGTGATATCTTTAATCAAGTATTAAGTGCGGAGTTTTCTATAGTTCTTCTATGAGGCAAAGAATTCATAAGCTAATATGCTTAGGGAGAACACTGCATGAAGCATCTAGTAGCGCTTTAAGCATTTTGACACTATATGGTTTTGTGATGGCAAAAATAATGGATCAACTTATATATTTTCACATTTTCGTGATACAGGTCTGCTTACACTATTGTCCTTTTTCATGCAATACAGTTAGACTGCCAACCGTTATTGATAATCTATGCATTGTCTTTCAATTTGTGCTTATTTCACAGCTTGTGGCATCTGGATACTGTTCTTGTTTCCATAAACTGTTTGGCACACGACAGTTTTTTCCTTGCAGAACTTTCCTTTTCCAGATTGTTTATCTTCTCTGTATGTAAAGTATTGTGGTTGATTTTTCAAAAGAGTACTTTCATGTAGGGCCAAAGCCATCTGAACTCTTTGGAACATATACGTGGACGATAGATAAATTTTCACAAATCACAAAAAGGGAGCTCCGTAGCAATGCTTTTGAGGTCGGTGGTTACAAATGGTATGAACCTATGAATCCTTTCCAATTCTTGCTTCCATGACTGGTAAAATTGTTTCATCTCAAATGCAGGCCAAGTTTCTCCTCCCACTTTTCGTATAAGTGATATTTTTTTTGTTCATTGATTTGAATTTCTCTGTTCACTGAAGCCTTTGTATCTTGCATGTGTTGTTCCCTTTGAGTGTATGGTAGTTGTTAGGACCACCACACATAAACCTGCTGATGGACTTATCTGGATCCTTTAGTCTGTGGGGTTATTCATGGTACAAGGAGAAAAAAGTCCTCATCATCATAAAGAAAATCTTGCATGTGTTATCTCTATCTTTATGACCAACTTATTTTGTGCTAATAGTTCTTTGGTGGATTAGTGGTTTTTGTTATGCCTCATCATCGTATGAATTTTTGGTTTTCTATGCTGTGTAACCTTTTCTTTTAAATATTGTGAGCACATTTGCTCCTCTGTCCAGTTCAATGTCTTGACGGCATTTTGATTCTTGTGTTATCGGATTGATGAACTAATCTGTCTAGTCAATATTAACTCAAAGTGCTTGTTTTTTAGTCGTTTGCAATTTTATAACGTCTTTGTTTCTTGTTAGTCATTGTATTTTATTATACATGGGGCATCATTATGGACTCTAATTTCATGTATGAGCTTTTTCCATTATTTATGAAATAGTTTGCCAACAAAAATTGTGATGAAATAGTTTTGAAAGATTTATTTTCTCTCTGGTTTTTGCATTTTGGTAATATATTGGCCTTGACCTCAGTTGCCATGTGTCTTTTTATTTTTGTTTTTCATTTGTTACCTGTGGGACATCATTTTGATGTAATAAGTTGCTATTAAGACTTTTGATAAGATTAACTTCTGGAATTTTCTTTTGCGGTGCAGGTATATTTTAATTTATCCTCAAGGCTGTGATGTTTGCAATCATCTCTCTTTGTTTCTTTGTGTTGCAAATCATGATAAACTTCTTCCAGGTATTGTTTGTTTTCCTTTTCATTTTGTTCAAACCTGCCGGAGGTTTCTGTCCTAATCGTTGACTTGCTTTCCACAGGGTGGAGTCATTTTGCACAGTTTACGATAGCTGTGGTGAATAAAGATCCCAAGAAATCAAAATATTCAGGTCAATATTTGACAGTGGATGCAGTTTCAGTCTCAATAGTCTTCTTCTTGGCTGGGTTGACACTGACTAGCTTGCAACTTTGCAGATACTTTGCACCGATTTTGGAAGAAAGAGCATGATTGGGGCTGGAAAAAATTTATGGAGCTGTCAAAAATCATTGAAGGATTCCTTCATGATGACAACCTAATTATAAAAGNCTTCGATATAAATACTCTACATTTTCTCTCTCCACATCCCTTGTCATTTCATAATACTTTCTGATCTTTGGAGGATTCTTCAGTTTATTAGATCTTCCTCTGCTTCATATTATCAGTTAGAAAATCTGATATAATGCTAAATATTCTAGAAAATGTCTGGGGATTAGAATTCTGCTGTGATTTGGTGCTTGGATTGCAGATGTTTTCTCTGATGTTTGAAGGCCCGATTATATACCAGTTTTACTAGTCATATTTCTTTTCAAAAGTTGGCAGCTCACTGGGGAAGAAAAATCCTTATGGAATGATGAACAGTACTTTGAAGTCTTTTCACTTTGGGCGTTACAAATAGATTCAGTCTTATAGTTGGCCAAACCAAAAAAATGAAGGATACAATCAATCTTAACAAGATGTAATGCTTGAGGACTGTAATATGCAATTTTATGCACTTCTTATCATATATGCTCATTGTAATATTCAACAATGAATATTCTGAGTTGTGCAGAGCTAGCACTAAGGTCTTGCACTGCAATGTAAAATGTATCGTAAGTCCATCCCTACTTAGAACATTTGCTACTTGTTATTTACCATTGTTATGTTTCCTCTAAGAAACAAAGTGTGGCTTATTATGATACCAACTAAAACTGTAGTGACTCTTCTCTCTGCCAATTTCAGAATGTCTCACTGGATAGCTGCTCGTTCTTTGCGTTTATAATTTTCAGCATCTTTTTTTTTAATCTTTATTTCATGTATATTTGTCAGTATTTTTGCCATTGGTGTGAACACTAATTCCCTTATTTTAATTTGCAGGAAAAAAGGAGACAGGCCTTTCTGTTGCCTGGATTCTTGTTATAGGAGAGAGCTCATTAGGGTGTACTTGACAAATGTAGAGCAGATCTTTAGACACTCTGTGGAAGAGAGAGGTGGGAAATTAGTAAAGCTAGTAGAGGACAAAGCTAGGTGGACAAGGTACTTATGAAGTCGTGCAATTTGATTGAAGCATTCTCTAGAGTACCAAGTTCATTATGTTTGATATGAAATAAATGGTCCTTGGTTTTACCATGGTCAAGTTCAAAATATTCTTGCATGCGAAACACTAAAGGGTTGCTTCAAAAACCCACTGACCCTTCTTTTTGAGTTCTCCAAGCTGATATGTTGGCCAGGAAAAAAGGAAGCTCATCTGGTCATTTGCATCTTTTCCCCACTGAAGTTACATTGTTACTGATAGTGTGTGATGTGTGCAGCTTCTGTGCTTTCTGGATGGATATTGACCCTGATTCCAGGAGAAGCATGTCCAGAGAAAACACAGATGTGATTCTCAAAGTAGTTGTGAAGCACTTTTTCATGGAAAAAGAAGTTACTTCTAGTTTGGCCATGGATTCCTTGTATAGTGGATTGAAGGCTCTTGAAAGCCAGAGCAAATGCAAGAAAGGGAGAGCTAAAAAGTTAGATGCAGATGGTATGCCAGCTCCAATTGTTCGTGTAGAGCAAGATGCTTTTGTTTTGGCAGATGATGTGCTATCTTTACTGGAGAGGGCTGCTGCAATAGAACCCCTGCCTCCAAAAGATGAAAAGGGTCCTCAGAATCGAACCAAGGTAAGCTGCAGTTGTGCTGGGTTCCTCACTCCCCATCCATCATTGCTAATATTTAACCGATCTTTTTATGGTAGTTCATAAAGACCTCAAATTTTTAACTTATTCTTGTAAAGCTGAATCTTGACAATTTTTGTTGCTGTTATGTTATTTTGATATTTGTGGCTGATTCTGTTATTATGTCCATCTCCAAGTTACACTTCTCTGGGTGATATAAGCTCATCATATTCTGCTTTGTGTACTATATCATTATAACAGTTTTATTTTCTCATTCAAGGTTATCTGGTCATTTCATGCCTTGTGTATGAACTTTTAATGGCTAAGCTTTTGTATCAAAATATAGGATGGAAATTCTGGCGAAGCTTTCAACAAGGATTCAATTGAGCCTGATGAAAGGCGGCTAACAGAACTGGGTCGGAGGACAGTAGAGATTTTTGTCCTTGCTCATATTTTCAGGTTATAACCGTTGTTTTGTCCTCTTTTGAAGGAATTTACTTGCTTGCCATGACCATTCACTTGTTTAATCCTATGTGGATTGTGTTATCACTTGGGTAGCCTTGTCGTACTTCATTTCAATTTAGTATTAAAGCTCAATTTCCCAGTGTCAAAAAACAAAAATGCGATTGTGCTCATTATCACATGCTCCTTGTACCTTGCGGTTCTGGATAGGGGACCTACATGGATTTTGGATTTGTCGGTTTGTTACTGACATGTTTAGTACAGGTTTGGTAGCAGCAAATGGAGTTGATGTGGAAGCAGCTGACGTAGAATATGTATGATAGATGGAGAATGAATAACTACGGACTCACAGTAAAAATGGATCAAAATAGTTCTTTGAAAACTTCTAATTTGAATAAGATGGGGCTGGGCTATTTGGGGCTGAACTTAGCCTCTTGATATTTAGTTAAGCACTTCTTTATTGTCTTGGAAACTTATAATTTGAAAAGGAACTTTGGCCGCTTCATTTTATCGCACACTTATTGCATACGACTGTTTCTTCCTTCTATGCAGCAATAAGATAGAAGTTGCTTACCAAGAAGCTGTTGCATTGAAGCGGCAAGAAGAGCTTATTCGTGAAGAGGCTGCGTGTCGGGGGCTGAAAAGCGGGCAGAAGGCTAAACGTGGAGCCTGATGCATAGGAAAAACATCTGAATTCATCTCAGCATGAATTATGAAAACGATGGACATAAACTTTAGTATAATTTAAAACGTGAATGATTGTATTTTACGTTCGTTATCGCTATTTTAATTATTTTTATTAACGAAGAACACGTTTTTTTTAATCTCAATGGCGAGTTCCAATTCCAGCGGAGTGAAAAGGGTACCTTGATTGTCAATTCGTGTTTATGCTGGTTAAGAGCACGAAATCACTCGATGTAATCGTGGAGAAATAACACGTGGATAGCAATCGCGCGTCATAAATTGTCGTAGAATTATAGGCTTAATTTGGTTACTTGACGCTAATGGCAGGGTTGAAGAAGAAGAAGAAGAAGAAGAAGAAGAAAATGCTACACATTATACATGGGATGAGGTGAGAGGGCAGGAGACCGAGTGTTGCCACACGTTCCGAGGGGTTGCGTGCAAGCCTAGAAGATTAACGTCCCACCACCGGTGCGAGCTCCGATCACCGACTCAGGTGTGCTTCCGTTTACGTTTAAGCACTCTCTTTGATCTCGGCACGTATGATTTCTGGGTCATCCGGGTTATAAAAACTCCGACGGGACAAACTCTTACTCGACCTAACTCGTGAGTGGGGCCAACTCAAACTCGGCTCGCAGCAGGTGAGGCCAGGTTGTGTTTAGTTTTTATGGGCACGTAAGTAATCCGTTTAAGCACTGATCATATGATGAAGAAAACTTTACATCTGACTGTCGTGAACTCTCTCTCTCTCTCTCTCTCTCTCTCTCTCTCTCTCTCTCTCTCTCTCATAATCCCTGTTGCTAGCTAGGATGGCTTAAGTGCGTGCTATATGTCATGTTCCAATAATACAGGTGGAACAAGTGGTGAGTGAATGAGAATGTCTGGAATTATTAATTAATTAATTAAATACCAGACCAATTACATCCTGGACGGACCAATAGTTTAGAGAACGTTTTTATTTGAATATTATTAGATTAATATAAGGGAAATTGTATTACGTGGAAGATTTATGTTCTTAAATGAAGAATAAATTTGTCATGTAAAATTATTATATTCGATAATATTTTTTTAATTCACCGGACAACATATTATATAGTTTAGGATCTACCAATTAAATTTCAGATAATAATTTTCAAAAGATTGAAATTCTATACCTAACTTATAATATATTTCCAGTTTACCAACCAATTATTACTTTAAAAAATTATGCGGTAAGTATTTTAAATTATCGTCAGAACACCACCGAAAGGAATAATATAATATTTGACATGATGTGTAATAAATATACATTTACAACTATGTCCTCCGGCAAGAGAACGGTGGAGAGAGGAGCGCCGGAGAGGAAATGTACAGGGTAGTTTAGGAATTTTCAATATTCTCGGTGAGGGAAAATGATATTACCAGGCATGTAAAATCTTTTCGGGGGGGAAGTTGAGGAATCCGATAAAATTAATTATGCCCATTGATTTTAAAATACTCATGCTTTAAATTTAAATTATATAAAAATATATATATTTTTACTTTCTTGGAGAAGTTCCAATTTTATAGCAAAACAAACTCAGCGTCTCTCCAATTTTGACAAAATTATATGAGATTTGAGAATATTTTAAATAAATATTTTATTTGACTTAATTTGAAATATAAAATATAAGTTATATATATTTTTTATTTCAAAAAATAGATGAATGAATTGTATGAAAACTAATTCTTAAAGTTTATTCACTAGATTAAATGTTTTATATAAAGATATATAATTTAACCAATAAAATGTAATTTATGAGTTGAAATAATTGGAAAATCATAACAATAAAAGGATAAAAATGATGGGTTTAGTTCAAGGAACCTTTTTATTTTTATTTCATTTAAACCATTATTCAGGAAACCTGTTTCGGTTCAATTTACCACAATTAATTAAAAAAATTATATTAATTAATTAATTATTTAATATATTTTCTCGATAATAAATATCATACTGTCGGATATATCCACTTCGAACGATTTTATTCATCTTCCATTCAATTTAATTTGATTTTATTTTCTTCTTCTTCAGCCTTTTCTGACGTCCCCAGCCCACAATGAATTGGGTCACAGCCTGTTCACCGTGCCCAAGATCCACTGACCCGTGTCCTTCAAAACCCTAACAAGCTGACGTGGTAAGTGAACGGAAATTGTGGGACCCAATCGAATGGCCCGGCGTGGCCTGGCCAATCGGTGCTGCGCGGTGCGGCGCTTCAGCCTCTCCCGTAGAAGAACCACAACGGTACCGCCTTCCCACCTCCCTGCGAGATTGCGGAATATTAACAAATGATAACAAAATTCCAATTTACTGAATTTACTTTCACGATTTGCTCAGAAAAAAAGTCGGAAAATAAAAATCCAACAGCGCAAATTCACTGTTTTTTTTGTGACAATTCATAACTTTGTTCGGGTATTATTATTATTATTATGTCGTTTAATGAATAAAATTTGTGCATCTTTTAGAGATAAATTTAGTATTAGTCCTCAGTTGTCGGGTGTATTTTATTTTATGCATAAATTCATGTCCGTAAATTTTCTTATGATTTTCGCTAAATTATGCGCATGATAATATAACTAACAGCAGTTCCAACTATCGCATTAGTGTTCTTCTTAGAGGTAATCGGTTCAACAACTTTCTCCGCTTGTCTGTGAAGTAGATTACATTTTTTTCCATTTTTGCGATCAGACCATTCTCGACGGTGACAAAAGTCCATGAGCCTCATATGAGTAGCGGATGCTGAATGACAATTCTGATGCCAAAATAAAATGAGAAGTCCATTCCCTCGAGGCTAGACCTGCAACACATGCCTTTCCATCCGATCTTCGGGATGCATCAATAAATATCATTATGTCATTGATGGATTTCATTTTCTATAATGTTATTTGACGTAATAATTCATTGCGTGCAACTGTTGGGCACAAAGCTATCATCTTCATTATTCATAGGATTAAGGATCTTCTTATGCTGTTCGAATTGGTTGCTTGTAACCTTTAGGAAGGAGAACAGGTCAGGTTTCTTCCCATTCATTATTCATCGAAGTTCTTCTCAAATCTACTCAACCTTTTCCCCAGTGAAATTCAAAGCATGATCTGCGTCAGTACTATTACATGCATACAGACATATATATATATATATATAGCGAAATGAAAGAAAATAAATAAATAAATTCCGAGAAATAATAAGGAGGACAAATAAAATAATTTAATGACGATTTTCTCCTTCTAGGTTCGCCTGGGGTCTGCCTCCCGACCGTCATTGCTGCTCCTTACGAACTCTTCCTCTCTTCCCTTGCTATCCATCGCCAATAAACCCTGCGCGAGGTTCCAAATCTATATCGACTATCAGCCCGGGCAGAAAGCTCTAATCTTCGCCGCAGGTTCGTCTTCCTCCTCCTACCCAATCGACGTCGTCGCCTGCCGCGGCGTTTTACCGTTTTGTTTGGTCTCGCACGGTCACCCGTTTTCGTTTTCTTCTTCATTTGGCTGATTCCCGATTCAGATTTAGCTTAGCAATTTGTGGGTTTCGTTAATCTAATCCATCCGGTGCGTGCTGCGGGGAAACTCTTTTTGGGATTACGATAGCATGCAATTGGGTTTCTCTGGTTGATTTTAAATTGTGAGTCCTTTTCTCGTTCGTCTTCTAGGGTAGTTTTTCATTTTGGGGATTTATGGATTGGTTGACATTCAATGATTCCGGTTTTAGTTTTTTTCCTGCTTGTATGAGTCCTATATATGGTTTCCTATCGATTTAAGACACTGATCGGATTCAGAAGAGGAATGGAGATGAGCTGTGATGTTTTCTGAATATGCTTTTATTTTGACTCAAGCAGCTAAGAACTGAAAATTAGGATCCTCTGGGAACCGTAGTAGAAAGTGATCGGCTGGAAATGGAGAATCTAATAAAGGGTTTTTTTGGCTTTCCAAATTTTTTATCGCTATACTGGTGAATTGGGAGGGTTTTGTAGGATGTATTCAACATGATTAACCAGAACTTTAGGTCTGTGACGGCATCTAGGTACATTATAAATTATGTTTCATTATGATGAAATGGCAGATGAATCAATGTCTGTCTATTGTTCAGATCTGTTTTCATTTTTATATTTTTGACTCTGACTTTGTCAAAATGAAGTTTCACTTGTGTTGTTTTTTCTTCCAACGTAGCTAATTAATCAAATCAATGCTGCAGGGGCAATAGGTTTCTTTGTGAGCGAGGAGGTTCAATGGCAGGGGTAGGCGTAGAGGAGTCTGGTATGGGGAGGTCTGATGAAGGAAATTCAAGTCTGCAAAGCCAGTACTCTCAACCTGGGGAAGCCCTTGTTGAATGGAGATCATCGGAGCAGGTGGAAAATGTGATGCAGTTGACTACAGTGCCATACTGGGACACTGACAATGATGATGATGGTGGTAAATGTTGTTCTACCTTTGTGATATCTTTAATCAAGTATTAAGTGCGGAGTTTTCTATAGTTCTTCTATGAGGCAAAGAATTCATAAGCTAATATGCTTAGGCAGAACACTGCATGAAGCATCTAGTAGCGCTTTAAGCATTTTGACACTATATGGTTTTGTGATGGCAAAAATAATGGATCAACTTATATATTTTCACATTTTCGTGATACAGGTCTGCTTACACTATTGTCCTTTTTCATGCAATACAGTTAGACTGCCAACCGTTATTGATAATCTATGCATTGTCTTTCAATTTGTGCTTATTTCACAGCTTGTGGCATCTGGATACTGTTCTTGTTTCCATAAACTGTTTGGCACATGACAGTTTTTTCCTTGCAGAACTTTCCTTTTCCAGATTGTTTATCTTCTCTGTATGTAAAGTATTGTGGTTGATTTTTCAAAAGAGTACTTTCATGTAGGGCCAAAGCCATCTGAACTCTTTGGAACATATACGTGGACGATAGATAAATTTTCACAAATCACAAAAAGGGAGCTCCGTAGCAAT
>CXYZ01005805.1:6848-35740 GCA_900006705.1 Sonneratia caseolaris
CAGTCATTCGATTTATCAGGGAGGTTTGGCACCTCCGGAACAAGCCCATCCTTGTCGTGCTCGATCCACAAGGCAAGGTTGTGTCCCCCAATGCCATCCACATGATGTGGATCTGGGGAAGCAACGCTTTCCCTTTCACCTCCATTAGGGAGGAGAAGCTATGGAGTGAAGAGACTTGGAGGCTTGAGCCCCTAGTCAATGGCATTGATCCATTGATTCTCGACCGGGTAATCTCTCTTCTTTTTCCTCTGAACTTCTGCAAACCATACAGAAAGAAAGTTCAATCGGAATAGTCTTAGATATTGATAGTGTTAAGATGTGTAGATTCGAGAAAGGAAGTACATCTTCTTGTACGGAGGGGATGACATCGAGTGGATCCGGAAGTTNGAGTGTTGATGATTTATGTCGATCGTACAATTTTCAGCTTGAACTCAAGGCTTTGAGCGGCGGCGATGCGCACACCACCACCCTGGCTATATTCAAGATGCTGACGAACTTCGGGTGGGATGCAAATCTGGTGCTGACACTAGCGGCGTTCGCTTTCAACTACGGTGAGTTCTGGCTGCTGGCGCAGACCTACTCCTCCAACCAGCTGGCCAAGTCGATGGCCATCCTCAAGCAGCAGTCAGGTCCACTGAAGCCTTGGTTAATTCGACGCCCTGAACAACCTCATCACGGCGATCTTGGAGGTCACCCGCTGCACGGTCCAGCTCAAGGATCTCCCATCCATGTACATCTCGATCGACATCCCGGCTCTCTCCGCCGCCATGGCTCACATCCCCGTGGCAGTGTACTGGACCATCAGGAGTGTTGTCCCAGATCACGGCCCTCACCAGGATAGGCCACGAGTAAGTTTTTCTTTGGAAATTTCGACCACATGATCTGCTATACAAATCCATTACTGAATGATTGAAATGCGTCTAACGAAAATGGTTTCAGGTACTTTGGATCGACAACCGAGGCTTGGGAGCTGTCCACCTTGGCCCACAAACTCAAGAACATCAGTGAACATCTACAGAGGCAAATCGCTCTTTGTTACCACCACATAGTTATAATGACATTTCGAGAACATTAAAATCAATATACTTAGACGTAGTTCTTAAGCTCTGGCTGATAAAATTAACTTTGGTGTAGATGAAGAGAGGCACCATGAAACCTACCAGAATCTCCTGAATCTCTTTGAGACAATCCACATCGACAACATGAAGATTCTCAAGGCCTTGATCTATCCTAAGGATGATATTCGGCCACTTATTGACGGATCCACCAATAGAAGGGTCTTGCTCTATTCTGTTCTTTCGCCCGAGATCTGAACCTTCTGCACTTTTCCTGCCTTGGAATGATCCGACATGTACATGTTCTGGTCTATGATTGTATTAGGTTAACATCGACGTGCTACGGAGGAGGAATGTGCTGTTGCTCATTTCCAACCTGGACATCTCTCATGACGAGCTGTCGATCCTGGAGCAGATCAGCATTCAACGAGGCATGAGAACCCTTACGAGGTTATCCCAATCTTCTACCAGTCCGAAATGCAGTGGACGGATGCAATACAGAAGCAGTTCAAGGCCCTCCAAGGAGACCATGCCGTGGTACTCAGTGTACCACCCGAATCTTATTGACAAAGCAGTCATTCGATTTATCAGGGAGGTTTGGCACCTCCGGAACAAGCCCATCCTTGTCGTGCTCGATCCACAAGGCAAGGTTGTGTCCCCCAATGCCATCCACATGATGTGGATCTGGGGAAGCAACGCTTTCCCTTTCACCTCCATTAGGGAGGAGAAGCTATGGAGTGAAGAGACTTGGAGGCTTGAGCCCCTAGTCAATGGCATTGATCCATTGATTCTCGACCGGGTAATCTCTCTTCTTTTTCCTCTGAACTTCTGCAAACCATACAGAAAGAAAGTTCAATCGGAATAGTCTTAGATATTGATAGTGTTAAGATGTGTAGATTCGAGAAAGGAAGTACATCTTCTTGTACGGAGGGGATGACATCGAGTGGATCCGGAAGTTCACGGCCACGGCTCGCCAGGTAGCTGTGGCGGCTCAGATACCCTTAGAGATGGTGTACGTCGGGAAGAGCACCAAGAGGGAGCAGATGAGGCGAGCCATGGCCAGCATCACCGCCGAGAAGCTCAGCTACTCTTGGGAGGACATGACGATGGTGTGGTTCTTCAGGAACCGGTTGGAGAGCATGCTCTTCTCCAAGATCCAGCTCGGGAAAGCCGATGACCATGATGTTGTCATGCAGCGGGAGATCAAGAAGCTACTGAGCTACGACAAGGCGGCTGGGAGCTGGGCAGTGCTCGCGAACGGTTCGAGCGTGGTGGTGAACGGCCATGGAACCACTGTGTTGCCGACACTGACAGAGTACGACTTGTGGAAGGAGCACGTGCCTGCCAAGGGCTACGACCTGGCCTTCAAGGATCACCACAGCAAGCTCCATTGCATTGCCCACCCGTGCTGCCACTTCGAGCTCCAGAGCGCCGGCGGTCGAATCCCCGACCGGATGAAGTGCCCCGAGTGCGAGCGCCTGATGGAGAAGCTCACCACGTTCCTCTGCCGCCACGAAGCTGCCAACCACGGAACCATGGCAGACATCTACTAGTGACAAGCAACCGGATCGTCCATGGACCACCGCATCAATCATCTACACATCTTTGTATACAATAAAGTCGTGCCGACTCAAGCGGTTTTGTTTCTCCTCCTGTCTACCTCTTCTACTCACACTGTCATCCGAGTTATTCGAGGGGGCAGATGATGGTCAGCGTTTACGGCCTCTGCCACAAATAAAGTTTTTATGAGATGATCTTGAAGAGCAATACATATACAAGTTTGAAATGTTTGACGCATTACAGGAGTAAGCCTGGTCAACCTGTGCCGTGAAACTTGCTCCAGTTCTGCTTTAGGATTCTTCCTTGTGCAGATTTTGATGAATTGGATGGCTTTGATAAGAGATCAATCCATCGAGTTTATCAAGAACAGATCTTCACCCCTCTTCAATCGCATCAATATTTTATTTTTTCTAATTTTCTTACTCACAAAATATGAATCAAAAAGCATCGGTGGCTCTGTACCGTGCACTTCTCCCTTTCTCTCTTTTCTCCGCCATCAAGCCTCCGGAAAAAGGGAAAAAGGTGGAGGAAAAGGGTGGTATCTGGTCTGAGACCGTGAATTATCCCACCTCCACTAAAGCCCTCCACCCCCCACCAAGTGCTACTCTTCTCACTCGCCATAGCTGCAGAATTATAGGAGCTGCTGCAGCGAAGAGCCCCCCACTAAAAGGATAGAGCAAGAAAAAAGGGGGGAAGCTTGATGGGCGGGGTTACGTNCAAAAAGCATCGGTGGCTCTGTACCGTGCACTTCTCCCTTTCTCTCTTTTCTCCGCCATCAAGCCTCCGGAAAAAGGGAAAAAGGTGGAGGAAAAGGGTGGTATCTGGTCTGAGACCGTGAATTATCCCACCTCCACTAAAGCCCTCCACCCCCCACCAAGTGCTACTCTTCTCACTCGCCATAGCTGCAGAATTATAGGAGCTGCTGCAGCGAAGAGCCCCCCACTAAAAGGATAGAGCAAGAAAAAAGGGGGGAAGCTTGATGGGCGGGGTTACGTCTTCGATGGCGGCGAAGCTCGCCTTCTTCCCCCCTAGCCCGCCGTCCTACAAGCTCGTGACGGACGATCTCACTGGCCTGCTGCTGATCAGCCCCTTCCGTCACAGAGAGAACGTGGAAGTCCTGAAGCTTCCCACTCGCCGGGGCACCGAGATTGTGGCGATTTACGTGAGACATCCCATGGCCACATCCACCATCCTCTACTCCCACGGCAACGCCGCCGATCTGGGTCAGATGTACGAGCTCTTCATCGAGCTCAGCATCCACCTTAGAGTTAACCTCATGGGGTAATGCTAACTAGTGCTTTAGCTGTTGCTCTGTTTCTGTTCTTCCCGTCTCGGCTTCTTCCTTCACTTCTTTCTGGGCTTAGTTCGGCACTTCCGATAATAATGGATTGCTCGGAAACCCCGATGAAATATAGTGGAACTTGAGTCTATCGGTCGGGTAAGTAGTGCAAACTGTGGGAGCAAGATCCATTGATTAGAGAAACGAGATGATTCCGTATCTTTGATATTCTCTAGAATTCCCGTTTCAATTTCCAAAATTTAAAATCGAGTTCACATGATTTTATTGGGAAAATTCAATTCAATTCAGTTCAACTGTTAAAGGTGAATCAGGACATGAAAAATCAAACTGAGTTCTCTGATTCTCGGTGGGCCTAATCTATTCTCCTCTGAGCTTTTACGTGCTTTCCCTTTTAGGAAATTTCTGAAGGTTTGGGTTGTCTATGTCAGGGCTTCTCTTGTTTTCTTCAAAAATTTGATTTTGCCACTCAAAATGAAAAGTTTTCATCTGGGTTCTAGGTTGGGAACTAGATTTTCTGCTGATTGTACTTCGTTTTTCTTGCGCCAGGAGTAAACGATATCACCATTCTGGTAGTTTTAGCTCCAGTGATTTCATGCTCAGTCTACAATTTTTGTGATTGCGTATATTGCTTTGAGCTGAGGAACTATAGCAAGAAACTATTTCAAAACTTTGATTTGCTTATTCTCTTACTGTATTTATTCCTTTTCATGTCGTGATAAAGAAGTGTAACTCTAATGTCTGGTGAAATATCACATGAAATGAGTAGTTCCTTTTTTTTTTTCTCATCTTTTGCCTAATCATATATCCAAAATTTAACTAGGAAAAACAAACTGATGATAAATTATTTTTTGTATCTGATGTTTAGCCATTTTTTTTGGCTCTGCACGGGGCATGGTTGTGTCTTGTGCAGGCCTTTTAATTGTTTTAAGAAACCAAATAGATATCTAGACATGAGAAGCTGAAGTTGGCGGTCTCTGGAGAAATTATTACTGGCCAGATTCTTGCATAAAGCTGGAGATCAGTATTTATTTTTGATTGATTGAAAGATCTATTAATTCTCAGAGAACAAAGGGAATTGAACTTCAGCAGACTAAAGGATTCTCACAGTACAAGTGCCCAAAATATGGTTCCCATGTAACCAGCTTTTACTCTTACATATTGCTGAAGTGAAGTTCACTCATTCAAAATAAATCCTTCATTGGCACTCAAACTTTCTTCATGGGCCTCGGTTTCTTCCCTTGAACTAAGATGCCCTTATCTCTGTACAGGTATGACTACTCTGGATACGGACAGTCATCAGGAAAGGTATGCCAAGATTTGCAAAAGCTTTCAAATTGTGTGCTACATCTTACACCAATGACTTGGGGAATCGTCTCTGATGCCAAAATTTTCTCAATATCACAGCCCAGTGAGCAGAACACTTACGCTGATATTGAAGCTGCTTCCAAGTGCCTGGAAGAAAGCTATGGCACTAGACAAGAAGATATAATCCTGTATGGGCAATCTGTTGGAAGCGGTCCCACTTTGGATCTTGCTGCAAGGCTACCTCGTCTGAGAGCTGTCGTTCTGCATAGCCCCATACTCTCGGGCTTGCGAGTCATGTATCCTGTGAAGCGCACATATTGGTTTGATATCTACAAGGTGATTGGATCCTTTCACTAATTTATCTCATTGTATTATTATTCCAAAATTTCTATTTGGATGTATTAGTTTCACTCTGTACTAGATTTTTCTTGTGGTCCAAGTCTAGCCTTTTCCTGCAAATTAATTGTCTAAATTCTTATTTTAATTCCTCAATATCCCATTCCTGTGTGTTCTCTCTCTTGTGCACCAGTGTTTACTTTGTGCCCTGTTAAGCAGTCAATATTGGAAGCCTTCTATACGACTGATACTTATTGGTATTATTTCTCTGCAGAACATTGACAAAATTCCACTTGTTAATTGTCCAGTACTTGTCATTCATGTAAGTACATGTTCTCTCTTTACGCTTTATGAAATCACCAGCCTTCATATCTAGTGTCTTTCATCTCCTTGTCACATTACTTGCATTCCGAGCATCACTTTTCGATTTTTAATTAATCTGCACTGGTCTCTTTCCTCCACCATTGTTCTTCTTCGGTAGAATATATGTTGTGGGTACTGGAATACTAGTTGATAACCTCTATATTGTGAAAATGTTTGATGTATACAAGTAGAAGATGGAAAAATGTGAGAACAAAACTAGCTGATGGAAGAGAACAGAGTTTATTATTGGTAGCATAACCCTCGAGTTGAGACCATAAGAGATCTTGGTATCAATTCTCATCAATGGGACTTCAATGCCACTTTATTCACCCTTCCTTGTAATCCCTTTAAGCTCACAGTCTCCTTCAGAGAAGAAAAAATAGTTGCTAGAAGTGGCAATATCGGCAGGCTCTATGATTCCTCTAGCTGGGTGCATTTTTACTCTTCTTTTATCTCATTTATTTTCATGGACAGAATTTCTAACTTTTTTCTTACTAAACTACTCCTTGAACTGTTACTAGTTGGCTGCTATATGCAAATTCCATTTACAAAATGAATCTTTGTTGTAGATTCTGGACGGTCCATTTCCAAATATTTGCTTCAACTTCTTATCAAGAATCATTATGTGATATTTCTTCAGGGAACTTCAGATGAAGTGGTTGATTGTTCCCACGGGAAGCAGCTGTGGGAACTGTGTAAAGAGAAGTACGAGCCCTTGTG
Source organism: Sonneratia caseolaris (assembly GCA_900006705.1). NCBI lineage: Eukaryota > Viridiplantae > Streptophyta > Magnoliopsida > Myrtales > Lythraceae > Sonneratia > Sonneratia caseolaris. The sequence continues at coordinate 13,488 of CXYZ01005805.1, forward strand.
GCTCAAGGGAGGAAACCATGCTGGCTTGGAGCTCTACCCTGAATATATCCGGCATCTCAGGAAGTTTGTATCCACAGTTGAGAAGCCCCCTTCACAGAGGTACAGCTCGAGGAGAAGCATCGATCAGTTTGAGCAGCCTCGGAAGAGCACAGACGTGTTCGACGTGCCGAGGAAGAGCACTGACCGGAGGGAGAAGCCGAGGAAGAGCACCGATCGGCTCGAGAAGCTGAAGGCTGCACCAAGCTCTAACGCCAACAAGCTAGACAAACTGAGAGTCACTTTTGATCACATGGAGAGGTCGAGGAGGAGCGTGGACTGCCTCGAGAAGCCGAGAAAGAGCATCGATCACCAGCTTGAAAAGGCCAGGAAGAGCGTCGATCGGTTAGATCGGATACGAAACGGGTGAAGACTCCCTTTTATCTCTATGCACATGGGTGATAGTCAAAGCCCCCTCTATACCAATCAACCTTGACAAATGCTAATGATTTGTGTAATTTATGGCTTTGTTGTGGTAGAGGAATCGAAGAGTCTTGTGGCTTTTATTCTTCCATTCGTTTGGGGTTCTCTTTCTGCTTGTGTTTGTTTTAAGTGACTGGCTTTGGGAACCTTTTATGAGCATAATATTAATACAGAGAAAAGGTGGGGTTGCAGCTACTACTAGAGTTGTTAAACAAGACGGGCTAGTCTAGAACCAGCCTGAACCGCACCCTAACCAGGCTCGTAACCGTTCTTATTAGATTGAATGATCGTTCTTATTAGATTTAATGATAGTTATGAGTTGGATTAGTAATATAGACCCGTTGAACCAGAACTAGTACGTAATTATTAAGAAACCAGACTGCACTAGCTTGGATCATGAACTATAGCTTTTCATTTGTTTGTCACCGACCACGAATGGATTAGACATCCCATTANACATGAACTATAGCTTTTCATTTGTTTGTCAAGTGTTGGGATCTCCTATAATTTGTTGAAAAATCACCGACCACGAATGGATTAGACATCCCATTAAAATATTGTTCCTCTAATCAAATCAGAATATTGTTCACCAATCAAATCGCATTTAAAAAAATGATTTGTATATAAAATATTCATTTAAAATAATTTTTTACAAAAATTAAAATGATCGATGGTTCGCAGACCAAACTGACACTTACCGTTAACTAACTTGCTTATAAACGATTTCATGTCGATTTTATATTCATCTAAACTGNCAAACTGACACTTACTGTTAACTAACTTGCTTATAAATGATTTCATGTCGATTTTATATTCATCTAAACTGTGACTCGTAATCAAATATAATTGCTCAATACCTATTTTAATCCATCTCACTTCACTTTTAACAACACTATTTATTATTATTCAATTCTCTCTCTCATTTTCCTCATCCTTGTTAATAAATGATATTTTCAATGAAATATAAAAAATTACTATCTAGTCTCCACATATAAATGATGAGAATTTACAATTTTTAAAAAGATGGCAACTAGATTTTTTATTTTGAAACTTAACATAACTTTGTCGTCCCTGGACCGTAAATAAAAATGTGAGGCTCAGATCTAATCATGTACATTCATCATAGGACAGAAAGCGGCAATTAAAACAACTAAATCAGGCGTTCTCTTTTCTTTCTATGTTTGGCAAATGCTTTTCCGAAAAAAACGGATCCCAGATCTACGCCACATATTTTCCGGAAAACGATTTCGAAGGTCTTCCACAAAAAGAGAAGAAAAAAAAGGAAAACTCTCTTCCTTCCCTCCCTCCCAATCCTATGCTTCAAACATGGGAAAAACTACTAAAACGGGGAAAAACCAAAAACATTGACTTGTTCTTCCTCCTCGCATTATCCTAAAATCTCTCCCACGGCATCGCCCATATAACCCTCCCTCCCCCCTCGTTGCTCTCCCTCCCTCATTCTTAGACATTGCAGTGTTTTCTCTAATCTGATTAGAGAATTGCACTGCTTTCTTCTAAGGATCGAATCCTCGTTCTGATATCGAATATTCATAAGACAATATAACACATATACAATAAAAAAGAAAAAATGGCATGCAAGCTTGTTGTGCTAGCCATGGTCGTCCTGGCTGTTGTCGGGTCGGTGTCTGCCGCAGCACCCTCGCCCTCGGATTCGCCTGTTGCATCCCCGAAGACCTCACCATCCCCCACGGTCTCATCTCCGGAGGCCGCCTCGGCTCCTTCGCCCGCGTCATCTCCAAAGGCCTCGGCTCCTTCCCCCAACCAAATCTCCGCCACCCCTGCAAGCTCCCCGGCCGCCTCGGGACCCTCTGCTGCTGAGACCCCAGAGTCGGCATCATCCCCTGAGTCTGAGATCTCGGTTGCACCCTCCCCGGCTGACTCCCCAGCAGCCTCCGGACCGGTTGCTGATGGCCCCGGTGACGGGGCAGCCGACAGCCCTGCTCCAAGCGAGGGCGGCGCCTCTGCACTCCAGATGTCCGCCTACGCCAGTGCTGCCGCTGTTGCCGGATACCTGTTCTTCTAAAATTCTGGCGAAGAGGGAGGATCTACGAGTTCCAATGTAAAACTCACAATGTGCACTCTTTGTTCCGTCTGAGTGATACGTTGTGATCCGCATTCACACATCATTCCTAATCTTATAAATTCCAACCATTTTTGTGATTAATAAATCGAGCAAATTTTTTTATGTTAATTGCGTCCATTAAATTGCATGGGCATTTGGTCTAGTGGTTTGATTCTCGCTTAGGGTGCGGGAGGTCTCGAGTTCAATTCTCGGAATGCCATGCCCTCCACACATCAAAATCTCTGTTTTTTCACTTCTGAATTCCTCGGATTTTATTTTAGATAAAGTTGCTGCTGTTCCTCACATGTGTTTTCTTCGGCCGATCTTCGATGTTTTGCTGCACCGACAAAGTTAGAGACTGATTCCGGAAACAGCTCGGTGATTACTGAACCCAAAGCTTTTAGCTATCATCAACCTGCTACACTGCTGCTTTTTTTCCGTCTCCAACTCCAAGTTTAAGCTACTAGAAAGAGCTCTTCTACAAGAAAGTTTCAGAATGTTCAAGAGAGCAACTGTGGACAAGCACAGAAGATCGTAGAACATCCTTAATCTACTAGAAATAGTGCTTCTATAAACTTCTGGTAGTTTGTTGTGGAGGAAGCGCCAAGAACATTCAAGACACGTCCTGATTGTCAGCTCAGTACTCCCTCTCCTTGAATATATAAATCCATCACTCCCGCCCAACACTACCTCACACCATTGTCACTCAGAAGAATTGGCATTTCGCTTTGAAAGAGAAGGGAGGGTTGGGTTCTTTGCCTTACCACATTCAAGCAAGGAGAAATGTCTCTGGTTTCTTGAATTCTTGGGGATGGGACACTTGACCCGTTCCTCTCGATGGTCAACAGGTGCCCCGTCCTGAGCCACCCGACTGACTGGAAGGAGACCCCGGAGGCTCACATGCTCATAGTTGACCTCCCGGGCCTCAGGAAGGACGAGGTCAAGGTGGAGATTGATGAGGACCATGTTCTCAAGATCAGCGGGGAGAGGAAAGGTGCTGAGGAACTGGATGGCAGTGCCGATCAGTGGCACCGCATGGAGAGGTGCCATGGAAAATTTGCCCGGATGTTCAAGCTGCCTCCTGATGTGAAGACGGATGAGGTTCGGGCATCCATGGAGAATGGGGTCCTTACTGTGACGATCCCCAAGGTGGAGGTGAAGAAGCCAGAAGTGAGGAAGATCGAGATTCAGGAGGGCAAGAATTGATAGAGATCAATCCTGCACTTCATTGAAACGGACTGTTATATCATGAAAGGCACAAACAATGTGGTTTATTAAGTGTGTGTGTTAGCTTTTTCGGTTACAATATGTAGTAAGCATGTCTCATCCCTCTGGCATCTGTTGTGTTAATGCATCTTGTCATATTTCTGATTCTTTTCTCGTCTCGTTAAAACATATGTATTATAGATTTTAGACCACATGAACTATGGTCTTTGTTCAATCATGTGAGTTTCATTTGAATTCCGATGCAGAATAAGCCTTCAGGAGACCTGATTCTCTTGTCGGACTTTTGAACTTGGATGTGGGAAAGCCAAAGGTTCGAAATATCAGCAACATGCTGCGTTCGAATCATATCCAGCAGCTTGACAATCAACTGATAATGTTCAACGCTGGATTTAGGATTGTGAACTTAACTGCTGGTGGTTTTTCTGTCGTTGTTTGCTGGAAAGATCGAAAGGAAGAGAGAGCCAGCTGACCGGGTCAAAGGATATCTGCGGAAACGGTTACTTCCCACTACTTCCATTTCCACGTCTCAGTTTATTGAGTAACTGACTCTTCTCCCATCCTCACCACTCTGTCTATAAAAGGCTCACTTCAGTTCAGGTATCCCAGTATTTTTACTTCACTTCACCGGTTGGTCTTGTTGTCCTTGGAGAAAAAACTACTAGTCCAAGCAGTTTCTAAGCAGCTGGCACTCGGCAATGGCATCGAAGTCCATGTCGGTTCTCCTCCTGGTGACCATCTGTGCCATAATCTGTCAAGTGAGTTGCTTCATGTTTGAGGTTGGCGGCAACGACGGATGGGTGGTACCCCCGGCAAATGACTCCAAACTGTATAATGACTGGGCTTCTGAGAACCGATTCCGAGTAGGCGATTCCATCCGTAAGTTCGACTATCTTCTAGCAGAAAATTTAAGAGATCCATCCGTCTAAACGCTGAGTAGATCCTCATTATCTACATCGGTGCCTTTAGCAGCAAAGGATTGCGTACAAGGCGTGTCCTATGGCTTCCCTGTGATAAGTGCAATTGAAATAGTTTCCTCGAAACGTGGATTTTCTGTTTCACAGAATTCAGGTACCGGAAGGATTCAGTGATGGCGGTTACAGAGGCAGAGTACAAGAAGTGCAACTCGACTCTCCCGATCTTCTTCTCCAACACTGGCAACACAGTTTACAGGTTCAACCACTCTGGGTCATTCTACTTCATCAGCGGAGTCTCGGGTCACTGTGAGAAGGGACAGAGGATGATCGTGAAGGTCATGTCCTCCGAGGAGTCAGGGTCTGAGGGAGGCAGCTCTCAAGCTTCTTCCTCAGCAACTTCATCACTTGAACCAGCGGCACTCCTGCCAGCTTTTGCCGCTTTGATGCTAGCTCCATTTGTTTTGCCCTGCGTAGTCTCTGTAGGTTTCTAGGTTGCTTGGTGAGATCAGCTGCAACTAACTTGTCAGTACAATTTGTTCTCTCTTCCCATGGTTCCAGTTTGATGCCGTTTTGCTTCAGTTCACTTCTTGTTGATGATCTGCGGAGTTTGATCTACTTTTAGGATTTCCCACAAACACTTGTTCTTTATAGATTTCATGTTTAGTCCATTCATCTTCCCAACAGCACGTTTAGTGTTCCTTTAGTACCATCATTTTACGGTTACATATTTCTCTTCCATCAAATCCGCCTTTCTTTTCTTCGGCCATACGTAAAAATCTTTATTTTGCTGCAACTGCAGAAAACAAAGCTGCCCGAAAGATATAACTCCACATGGAATATTAACGTATACAAAAGAAAAGAATTCTCCAAGAAGATCAAGAAAGTATCAAACAGCCAAGAGCATCGAGAAAACTTAAGCATAAATAGACAGCTGTGTAAATCGGTTCGTGTCTATGGAAAGTATATGGAGATGTATTTGGTCATGAAAGTTCTAGTAGAAAGGCCAAGAAAATCAAGAGGACAGAGTATACCAGATACCTTATCATATTTAATTCATTAGGCCGCCTCATTGTGTGGCATGTAGTATAAATAAGTTGATCACTACGTTGAAGACATTGAACGAACTGAAGAAGGATGATGGAGAGCTTCAAAGCCTCCTCCATCCTCTTAACCGAAGAGAAGCAGGCCATTCATGAAGCATCGACGTCTTCTGCTCCTCTTGATTCAGAGGCACAGCAAGCCTTGCTCAGGGAACTTCATGATATGGTCGCTGAAGAGGAAAGTGGCTACTTTTCTGTTTATCATCAAAATGAAGAAGAAGCAGAGCACCCGTTGACGCCTTATGTTACAGACTCTGGATGCTTGCACCCACTAAGGCCTTATGCTAGAGACAGTGAATACTTTCTCCAAACTCAGGTGTGCAAGCTTGGTCCTGCTTGCAAGTACAATCACATACTTCAGACTAATCAGGTGCTTGATGATTTCTTTCATCTACTCTTTTATTTGATCTTTTGCTCTAGTTTGTTCACGAGACGTGTCTAGTTGACATCCTATGAGTGCTGTTGTTGAAGAGCCTGAGGGAGGAAGTCAAGAAGAAAGGGTCCTCAGATCAGATTAGGAAAGATCTGTGAAGGTCTGCGTTTGGTTGTTCTTGATCTGTATCGTTTCAGAAAATTTGAGGGGATTGCAGAATGATTCATTCTTCTGAGAATGTTCCTTTTTACTCTCTTGATGCGAGTGCTATTGAGATTTCTTGATGGAAGAGCCTGTTCTCCTCGTGCAATTCTACCATTCCTCGTGTTATCATCATGTTCATTTCGTAATCCTCTGAACTGTCGATTCGACAGTACTATTTGGGCACCGCAGGGTGCAAGTTCGGAGGAGATTGCAGATATGGCCACCCTGTGGGCAACAAGTTCACTGAGATGGAACGGGCCGAACTTTGCCTCCTGATGCTACTCGTAAACTGACTCTTTTATCCACCCTAAACTTTCTTGATGTCGTGTAACATTGCGCTAACCATAAAATACCGAGATTTTGTTAAAGCTGAAAGCAGCGCCTATTTTGATTGCAGGAACCAGACGACTTTCATCCTGCCATGCAGAGAGATTCCTGCATATTGTGTAACCGCAAGTTTCATCACGTCGGCCCAACAACTACCAGAGATTATGGCCCTTACGACCCATTCCTTTGTGATAATATGTCGAGCTTGGAACCCGAAGACTACTACCGGGGAAATGCTATGTCAGAACCCAGCTTTCCGCAGCACGAAGTGAGTTCCCGAGACCCATCTTTTGTTATATCATGGTACAGCATAAGTAGATCAGTACACACTAAATGAATTCACCAATATATCAAGAATTAACAGTTCGATGAAGTGATCAACAAGATGCCAAATATGGTGATAAGTAACAAATTCGATCATGGAAACTTGTCCTAGTTTTTCATTAAAAAACGAAGTCGAGATGCCTTTTCGTCAGTGGAAAAAGGCAGAAAATTTGAACCATCAAGTCTGATGCGCACTTTCGAATCTGTAGGCGATCCTTCATGGAGATAAGAATAGAATCGGTACTGCATCCCTGGGAAGCAATGACGAAATGAGTAGAGGACAAGATTCTGAATCATCCATAAGACTGATAGATGTTAATCCAGAAGAACTCACTCATCGACATGGACAACCCAAATCTGCTTGTCATACGGGGACTGGATACTGCAAGTTTACTGAATCCTGCCCGTGTCACCATCCGGAACCAGAATGCCTATAGCGATCTCCCGTGCCATGCATGAACAGCGGCAATCAACTTGTAACTTCCGCTCCTGTGAGTAAGCTCTCTTTCCCATGTCCCTATTCATTCATCCCACTTGATTATCGCCCAGTTCTGGGTTCTTCTCGTTTTACAGGAAAGGAAACTCTGTTGCAACTACCTGTATGGGTTCTGCAAGTATCGAAGTGATTGCCCCTTTAAACACCAGGGAAAGGTCGAAGTTTACGGAAATGTTCTCGACTTAGAAGCAACTCCAGGCTCTATATCTGCACCTTCGCAGGATTCTTCCTCTATGGGGATGTCCTAACAGTCCATCCTGCATTCTGGGGGCAGTTTAGAGCTGGTTGAACAAGAAGTGTTGTACTAAGCATTCATTGACAATTTTGACATGCGAGCGAGTTCCCAATAATCAGTATTGTTCCTCTGATAGTCACAGATTTGCTTCTTTTAAAAGAGCTAAATCCAAGTGATCGACTAAGGAAAAGAGGAGGGTAAGCGAAAGAGCAGAGCAGACGATGTTCATCCTGAATTTTGTTCAGCCAGGCACCTGAAACTTGCTTGATGTCACTGCATGCCACGTGTCCGACAGCCGACGGGAACACGCCTCCTTTGATTCTCGAGCTTCCCCCTTCAAGGAAGATCCAACGGCTGTGCCCGCGCGAGAGCACCGCCCAGAATCCATGAACGGTCTACTAACTGCCACGTCAACCGATCTGACGACCCGCCCCGGACCATCGAATTGTAGCAGCGCGTGTCTTCCCCCCTCTCTTTCTCTCTCTACCATCTGCTTGATAGTAACGACTCTTCCCCTCTCTCTCTCTAGACTGCCCATCTACTTCCCTCTCTAGACTCGGCGGTGGTGAGGAGCTGGACTATTGGTAACGATGGCGATCGCCATGCTGCGTCGGACAACGAGCATGATCTCCCGGCTCACCTACACCGGCTCAGGCCCATCTGCGCCGGCGCGGCTGATCCTCTCGCGGTTGCAGGCGAGCGAGGCGCAGGCGCAGCAGGTGGAGCCCAAGGCCAAGGCGACGCCGACCATGAAGACTTTCTCAATCTACCGGTGGAGCCCCGACAACCCTTCGAAGCCGCAACTGCAGGAATTCCAGATTGACCTCAAGGAGTGTGGGCCGATGGTCCTCGACGCCCTCATCAAGGTCAAGAATGAGATCGATCCTTCCCTCACCTTCCGCCGTTCCTGCAGGGAGGGGATCTGTGGGTCCTGCGCCATGAACATTGACGGCTGCAATGGTCTCGCCTGCCTCACCAAGATCCCGTCTGGTCCCTCCACCACCATCACTCCCCTGCCCCACATGTTCGTGATCAAGGACCTCGTTGTCGACATGACAAACTTCTACAACCAGTACAAGAGCATCGAGCCCTGGCTCAAGAGGAAGAGCCCGCCCCCTGTCCCCGGTAAGGAGATCCTCCAGAGCAAGAAGGACAGGGCGAAGCTCGATGGCATGTACGAATGCATCCTTTGCGCTTGCTGCAGCACTTCGTGTCCCAGCTACTGGTGGAATCCCGAATCTTACCTGGGCCCTGCTGCTCTGCTCCACGCTAACAGGTAATAACAATAACGTCAACCTCTCGGAGGTTACTGGCTATAGTTACATATACTTTGTTGTTATGTTGTGCTGATGATGATTCATCAATGTCAACTTGTTTTGGTTTGGTTGTTACCAGCTACATTTGTATGAATAGTTAATCGGGTCAAAAATTTTCTTACAGCATCGTTACTACAGATTGATAAGTCACATTATTTGTCATATTCAGCTTATAATAGCCTAAAGTAATGTTGGGTTCAGCTGCTTCGATTTTGTGTTCATAGGTTTTCCCGGATTCAAGGTAATTTTGTGCTACTGGGTTGTCGGAAGATTATCTCAATGATTTGGCCTGCTGTTTTGTTGCCTTCCTTATAATGTTTGCGCAGTGCTATCCAAAGTCATGTTAGGTTCTGCACTCCTCAAGACTTCATTTTTTGTTGTTTGAGTCTCTGTCTTGTTCTCTGAACATTTTCTGCATTGCTCGTAACATATGATGGTTTGGAAGGTAACATTGTTAGGTTTCTGTAGGAACTGCATCTTAGTTAATAGGCTCAGGGTGGCTTAGTTGTGCATGTTTGTTTATTTAGAAAGACACTTGGATGACTTCTCAAACTTATCAGCTAGTTTATGCGGATAATGTTATAGCTCAGGCTGCTATTTACGTATTTTGTCTGGTAGGAGTAAGATTGTTATTTGAGCTTTGTCAAATTGCATGTCATAGTATCAGTTTGCCCTGCTGATGATTGTCAACTACTTATGTCTTTTCTTTTCTTTTTTGATGATTCCCTTTCCATGATTATGAGCATATTATCCACTGGAAGTACTTTCCTTCTCAAAATTGCAAGAGATAATTTTCCGATGAATTTGTGACATCTTGTATATGAAAGTAACTGGTTATATTTCATGGCTGCCTTGGTAATCTTGAAGAGGTAGCTATATGGCAGAAAAAGTTCAATTTTAGAAACCACAGGTCAAATTGCTTTCTCAATGTTGTAAATTGATGTTATTTTGCTGCAATCTATGCTAGTTGTGTGGAATACATTCCGTTCAGGTTGATTGCTCTTCCTTGTTTTTAACATTAAATCTTATTGCTATCCTTGCAGGTGGATTAGTGACAGTAGAGATGAGTTCACTGAGGAACGACTAGATGCAATAAATGACGAGTTCAAGCTCTACCGCTGCCATACAATCTTAAACTGTGCTAGGGCCTGCCCTAAGGGACTGAATCCTGGGAAGCAAATCACTAATATCAAGCAGCTTCAGCTCACCAAGTAGATGGAGATAAAATTGAAGGGCAGCAATTGCTTATGACTGATAATGTTGGTGGGCGAGAAATGCTTTCCAGGTTCATGAACCGTGTCTTTCAGTCAAATGAATAATACATGCATGCTGGTAGATCGGATTTGCAGAATGAATCTGCTTGTAATTGATCTTAAGTTGAGGGCTGTCATCATTTTGTTCTAATAAACCGTTTTTATATCTTACTTCCCCAGTTTGCTTTGCCCATTTCTTTCTGGCCAGAAGATCCTAGACTTTTAAGTGCAAAATGACCCCTTAAAAATGTATAGAAAATTCAGTTCACTATAGACCCAGATGAGGAGGATATTCCTTCTGTCACAATAGCAGGCAACGAATCATATAATGCTGGTTAACCACAGTTAGCACTAGCAGGAGAGTGTCCCATCGGATGTCGAACCAAATAAGTTTTCTTAGTATGGCTGCCTTGCTTAATGTCTTTTCTTTGGCAGGATGTAACAATAACTGTGACACTGCTTGCTGTAGTCGCGACATCATGAGATAGCCATCACTGTAAAGCTGGGCTGACATTTCTTATATTTAGTATGTTCAACTAAGCTCGGAGCTCTTCTTCTTTGAGTTCTGGAAGTGACAAAATACTTGATTATTTTAAGATGTCCCTTTGATGGAACTTCAGAGAAGAAATGGCAAGCTGCCGAGAAATGAAGTTGGGGTCAGCCATTTTTTTTCTGGGATAAGTGAAATCTTGGTGACCCGGTACTCTCACAGAGCTACAATCACCTTACTAAGAACCATTTCAAGTGATCATGAACATATCCTGTCAAATCTGAAATGCTCGACGAATTTTGATGTTACGTGCATTTGTGAAATGTTGAAGTGTTGATGAGAGTGGAGACTTCTTGCTATATCATATATGCGACGGACAAAAAACACCTGATTAATCATATACGGAGTTCATCACAAACTTTCTGAGTTATTCATACTGCTAAAGAACAAGAAAAATGCATCACTGTAGATGAGCTTTCCATCACACACCGGTGGAGTGGTAACAACTAGACACTGTTCTTTGTCCTGCATTCTGCTCTCTTTCATACTCGGGGGATATTTGGAAATGCGCACTCAAGANACTAGACATTGTTCTTTTTCCTGCATTCTGCTCTCTTTCAAACTCGGGGGATATTTGGAAATGCGCACTCAAGAGCCCCCATGGCATTCTCTGCTGCACGAGATCGGGACGTGGTCTGCAAACTTTTTCCTAGAAACTTCCTGGATCCCCTTGCTCTCAGTCGGAGTGGTTTGTGAAGGTAGAGGAGCATCCTGCTCTGCTCCATTCTTGTGCTTTCTTCCGGACTTCCGTGGTTGATGTGATGTTGGCACCTTGAACGAAATTTTAAGCAGATACTCAGTTTGTTTCAGTAAGTAGCTGGTCAGGAACTGAGCTAGCCCTTCATCTTCTCAAGAAGAAGAAAGTCTACATCGACAAGAATATTATGGTGGTATAGAATGATTTGTCAAAAGAATCGGGTCAGATGGTATTGGCTAACTGGGAGTACCTTCTTCGTTGGATCCTCGATTCCGACAGTAAAGCAAAAGTTGAGATGCCACTTCCTTGACTCAGTTTCCGCTATCCCCTTTATGCAAGAAACAAAAACATCCCATTGGACTGAGCCAACCTAACAGAAAACATAATGGGATTAGACAATCATATGGGTAGAAGCAGACCTTAAGTTCGGTTCTCGGCAGGGCATTCTGTGCCTTCTCCGCATCGAACTTGTCTTTAAGCGTCTGTAAATGTCAAGACGGGAAGGGATGATCTCAGATCAATAATTGCACTTTGCTGACCTCCAAAGAGTCGAAAGAAAGGGAGAACGAAGATCATGTTGAGTAAAGGTGCCTTGCCTCTCTCCTTGCAACTCTATCTTCAGTTCTCAATCCAGAGGGAGTAGATATCTTTGGCGGCTGTAACTTGTTCTTGCATACTTTCAGAAACTTCGAATACCTAACCAGAAACAAACCCGAGAAGATAATGAGCTCTAGATTTTCTTTATATATATATATATATATTCAACTTCACTTGTGCTACCATTCTGAACCGTGAAGTGCCATCAAGAAACTTAAAGCACTTACTTTGTAGCTAAGGACCTTTTCATGCCAGTTCTGCTGTCAGCAGCAGTGTTATTCTTCCCTGTCCTGGGAAGGTCGATTCTGATATACACAGTTTACATAAACATGAGGCTATAACACTGGAAAAATGAAAGAGAATCAAAATTCTGAACTTGCGCTAGCCAAAGAGGGATATAGATACATACCGGTGTTCAGACTGACGACTGCCCAAAGCTGATGTTCTGTTAGGAACCTTCTGTAACAAATTCAAAAGTTGTTTCAGCAAACATTACATAAATGTGTACGATCTTGAGACTTCACGATTACAGGAATGAACACGGCACCGTGACTGGAAACTTCAATGGAGTCGAGAAATCTTTGGAGGCTTCCGCACAGTTCCCATCTATCTGGATATTATCAACCTTCCACTTGACTTTTGAAGACAAGTTGAGCTCCTTGACAGGGGTAGAATTCAATGGCTTAAGCCATTTGTGAGCTGATGAGGAATTCGTTGCTATTGTCTCACTTTTGGGAATACTGAAATTGTCCTCTTTGCTCTTGAGCGCCGAGCTCTGTTGCAATGTTGTGAACAACTTGGCAGGTTAGTGAAATGATTCAGGAACAAAATCATCGACTAAGAACAATATGCATATCAGAGTATCACCTTGAATGGAGAGATATCCACATCATGCATTGTAGTTTTCTCCTTTTCAATCTCCTTCTCGCCATCTTCTTTGCAGTGAATATTAATTTTATCCAGCACGGAAACGGAATGGGAACGGGTAATTTGTGTGTGAGCCTCTTCTTTCCTCGGATCCATGTTGTCGGAGATTGAATTGTAACTATCAGTAACATCAACCGATCCAAGGGCATTACCTTCAGCAGCATTTGCCTGCTCGAGCAAGGCTGCTTCGGCCTTCTTCTTTTCAGCGATTTTCTTGTAATGGGCCTCGAAGAAGGCCTTCTTTTCGGCTACAGAACCAGGTCGAGAATACCTCTCAGCTTCTTCGACATGCCGCCTGTGAGAGAAAGTCGACCATTTCTCCCAAGACAAGGACTCTGAAGTGAACCTCCCGAAGGAAACTGACTGTCCGAGGGCGTGAAGGGGATTGCCCTGCAAGAATGTCTCCGAGTGAGTGAATTAACTGGTCAAAAAAGGATATCCTTGTTCAGTTTGCAGTCCTTTTTGCTGTCCAGAAATTCTGCAAGTTTTTGCTTATCTTCAAACCGAGGTAACAAGGGGTCACTTCCCGGGAGAGCTGTTTCCTTGTCCTCTAACTCAAATTGAAACAATGATACGCATGAAACACAGAGATGGAAAAGATAATGCTAGCTAGCTAGCATCAGGAAAAGGAAAAGTTCAAAACTGAAATTCGACCACTTCACATATAAATGCAGCCAAAACTTCCAGCAGCATGAAAGCATTTTCAAACATGACCAGACCTTCGTCTACGAGACGAGGTGGTTCACAAGAATCTAGGAAGCGGGCTATGGAAATCAGCTTCATTTTATGCTCTCTCAGCTTCCAAACAAGAAACGGAGGGCAGAGCATAGAGGAGCAGAATTTGAAGGTAAAATCAGAGATCAGAGGTAACTCACCAAGAAAATGAGCAGGATATACACCAAGAGGGAAAAACAGGGGGAAAAAAAAAGGACAAAGAACAAGAAATTCATTTATGTCTTCTTTGGAGCTACCTCAATGACTTCTGCTGGTGATAGAACTGAAGCATAAGAGAGAGGCTGCATCAGACAAGTGGATGAGTCCCCCATAAACAAGAAAACCTCAAAATCCCCGGAGATGAGCTCTGTGTCAGGTACTAATACTATGTTCTCTCAGCAGAGAAATTCCTGGGTTTCCAAATTCAAATCAAAAGCCGTAGGTCCTTTGGCAAAGTGAACAGGGTTTCTTCCATGGTGAAGAGATGGGGGGAGAGAGAAGAAGTAGCGAAGTGTATTCAGCTCGCTCCAACTGCTAACGTTGGTCACGAGTAGATTCAAATATTTGCCATGTTCTCAACTTGCCATGGGTCCCATCGGTTGAACTTTGCCTCCTTTCCTATCGCTCAGTTCTGTTAAGCTGATTTGGATTTTGGACTAGGATCACCATTTTTTTCGGGATTAGTGGGGTCGCGTTGGGGTGTAAAAATAATCAGATCTCCAAAGCTTCTATTGCCCCGGCTAATGAATCCAAAGAATCATGAGCCCCTCCATGAGTAACAAACCCAAGCTATCAATTTCAGTTCACATCAGATTGGATATTAAGAGCTGGAAACCTCAACAGATGACCCTCTTCTGGCCGTATTCAGTATCTTCTAGAATAAGGGCATTGTCACAAGGCACACAGTCTCTCTGGAAACAGGTATTAGGTATTCAACAACATGAACAAGTAGTTAGTTGATTACTAAAGCAATAAGGAAAGACGGTAGCATGTGTTTACACAGAGAGAGAGAGAGAGAGTAGCAATGGCTATTGTACGGTAGATTAACATGTGCATTATTGTGTACATTGGATCGATCTGTTTGATGACTACAAGGATTTTACAGACCCACTCATCGGACAGTTTTAGTCTCATGCTAAATGACCGTGATAGGATCTAAACTGGGTTACGGAAGCTGCACAGCTGGTCCATCAGTGCTGGTGCCGGTGGTTGCTTGGCTTTGCAGGACAAGGATGGAGATAGTTGAACCACCAGTAGTTGCAGCGTCATCTTCATGCCCATTTAGGCAACATGCTTGCTATATTTCTTTGTTCAATAACGAATATTTCATCGTTTGGGAAGTCCCCGAATATCACACGCAATCCTTCTTTGTTTCTGGATCAGATTCATGAGGAGAGATTAGAAACAAAAAACTCGAGAGCTCTAATGGAGGCTTGGGGTTCTTGCTGAAGTCCGTATCACCCCTCCTCAAGATCGTTACTTGCAAGTTCATTTAGCTGAATGCTAACCTAACAAGATTCCAACATGTCATTGCCCAAGCATTTATTTACCTGCACCAGGAAAATCGGAGAGAACATGAAATGAAATCTTTATGCCGTAAGGTCATTCCACGTCAACTCACGTCCCTCCTCCAGATGGAAGAAACAGCATAGGACAGGTCATGATGATCAGAATGAGCATGAATCGGACGTCGTTTTCCATTCGGAGTAGGGGGTAAGTCATATCCTCTCTTCTTCCTTTTCTTTTATTAATATGAAGCATGCACTGCACTCACTCTGCAACATTTACTCTTTGCGGGTTCTGAAGTGACAAAAGCTAGAAACAACCATTTCTTTTCACCATAGATGCCTGTCAAACGGGAGGGGTTTAGGAAAGCGCAAATCAAGGCTGTCTAATTTCAAGGCTAAATTAGAGAAGTGTATCCCTGGGCACCTCCACTGCTTTCAACTGTCACTTTTTTTACGGCCATTTCTGCAGGGCTGTCTAATTGGAAGGTAAAGCAGAAGATTAGGGAAGCGACTGCTGAAAATCGAGTGAAGGAACATGCCAAGAGATTAGCGGATCTAGCGCATAACCATGTTCAGAAATGAGGATTTCTGCTGAAGACAATTGCTTTTAGTCAATGTCTTAACTTGCTAGCCGGTACAACCTTTACAACCAAGGAAAATGCTAACATACAGACAAAAATCAGCAACTACTTGTAGGTGATTTTATTTGAGATGAAATCATATGTACACTTTCTTTTCTTTGACTCCAAGAGTGCAAGAATTACCGGTCTTCACATCTTTCTTTTGCATAACAATTGCAAATGTCTTCTCCAGGGAGAATAACTAATCACGGAAATTATTCTAGACCAGTCAACATAACAATAATGTGAATGTTCTATTGCCGAATGTAAACGTAACCCACAAGCGAGTGATCCCTTGAGCTTGTTATTCCCACGCCAACGGATCGGTCAGACTTACACAACAGAAACGATGACAAAATTGGTCAAGCTATGATATGCTGAAGTGGTATTAATCTACATCATCAAGCATTCTCCCTTTAGGCACCTATCGATTATCTAAGGCAAAAACGTGTACTATGTCTTCTCATGGATTCCCATGATTTCAACTAAACATGACTTCATTAGCGAATAAAAAATGGCTGCGTGACAACAGAAGGCTGGCTAGTTTACAGCAGTTGAGGAAAAACTATCAGCTTCAAGCATTCAAATGGAATGGAAATGGAACCCACGCATTTAGGGCTTTGAGGGTGGACCTGGTGGAGCGTGGAGCGCTCATCGCTGCCATTGCATTAAAACCTCCTATCTCATGTTAATCTCAAGTTAATGTGAACGTCTCTATGCTAGAAGATAAAGTTCAGATGTTACTCTGAATTTCTTATCTTTAACTTCCTAGATTATTTGTAAACGCCACAGCATAGCTCTTCTGAAATGATGCCATTAACACCTGAAAGGTGATCACTTTGTAAGTTGATCCAAGTAGTTGCAGTACTCTCTTGAGGTGCTCTGTGAGTTTTCTTTGGGACCTCAATTTACGAATAAAGATGTTGTTTGAGGGCTATGCTCCATAGATGGTTTAACTAGAATCCAGTATTTTGCCGGTTGGATGAGGATGACAGATTAAAGTTCCCATGCCGGTCGCATAAATCAATCAATTGATTAGAAAGATGGAAAATCATGTACAATGTCAAATATTTGATGGTGGATCATGGAGATCAATATTGAGTTCCTTTTCATAACCTCGATTTTCATCGGTTGATTACCCCCATAGGGTTTGACTTAGTGACAAGATCGAAGTAAGAAGTCCTAATTCGATATTCATCGGGGCAACTCTGCAGCCCTCTTCTATGCCATCAGCGTTCCTGCAACTGAAAACAGATGGCCTCCACGGCCTCATAGAAGACAATGGAGTCTGGAACACGAACGATGTGTGCGGTACGGAGAGCTTGCTAATGATCTATTGTTCTTGCTAATAAAACAGAAGAGAAGCATGAGAAGAGGTGAGGAAGAACGGAGAGATCTTGAGGTGATAGGTAAATTATTGGAGAAATCATTGACCTCTAATAGTGATTTGTGAGTGCCGCTCGATAAGGTTTCAAGAACATGGGCTCCCAACTCATCTAGATGGGTTTCAGTCTGGAAATTCGTCAAAACGGCTAAGATGATAGTTCAGAATCGTTTTCCCGGCAGTAACAGTTGGTAGATCTGATTGGCCATTAAAGCTTAAACTTCAGGACAGTAACAGCCGAGGAAAAGAATTCTGGATGACCAATTTCGAGAGCAGGTCTTGTAGAAACTTACTGAAATGTCCATCAGCTTTGAAATTCGGGAGACAGCTAGGGACAAAAGAACATTTAGTGTACATTGGGAAGCAACTCATCAATCCACACTACTTAAACGTAATGTGCTAAATTAGATCACCAACACAGAAACTAGAGCTTCAGAAGATCTGTTGAAACAGTTAAGGGGCTGTGTGATGATATTGTCGATCATAAATCCCCTGGACGCCAGAGTAAGAGAATCTGTAGACCTGCTGAAAGATGCACAAGGGATTCGTAGACCGAAGATTTTGTTTTGGAATAACGTATTAATTGTACATTAATCCTCCGAAGATGTACAATGGTACATCAAAACAAGGAGGCAAGATACATCAACTCTCACTCATGCTCAAAGCCCAAACTAATCCTATTCTAGTTCCTGACCTCATCTTCTTTCTAACAAAAAATAAGAGTATACTGACAATAAAAGTTCCCCAGAACTCATACCACCAAACAGCTCCACCACCCCGCAAGCCCACAGGCACTGGCAGCAAGATGTTGATACTTTGATCCGTGTCTCTGCACAAAAACCACCCAGCGGGTGAGAATCTGTGGGCTCACTTTCATCCTCCGTTCTTTGACCGGTCATCTTCACAATTAATATGAGAACTCATGTCCCCGGAATGAGATATATTTCTTGACCCATATGGCAATATCCTCTGCACAGGCCTGTGCCTGTGGGGTCTTAAGGAGCATGTCAAGGGTAGCAAATTCATGCACTGCATCTTTATAGTCATAAACTGGCGCATCAACGTTCACCTTTCGGAGCTCCTCTGAGTAGGCAATGGCACGGTCTCTCATGCAATCATGTTCCGCCACCACAGTGAGGGTAGGAGGCATGAATTTTAGGGGAGGACCACCACGCCCTGGCACAAGCGGGTTGGCTGCTGGGTGGTCGAGACTAAATTCCTCCTTCGGCAGGAAGAGCTCCCACAGGAGCAGGCACATAGCTTTGTCAAAGAAGTAGGAGTTGGCTAGTCTTATTTCCGAGTGCGTGGGAACATTTCCCATGAAAAATGGGTACATCAGTACCTGAGCAACCACCCTGACAGGGTCTAGCAGCTTCCCACCCTCCACAGCTTTCCGTGCTACATAATCTGCAATATTTGCTCCACAGCTTACACCCAGAAGGATGCATCTGTTTCAATAATATAAAATAACACGTGCAAGTCAATAAATTATATTCCATAAAGTTATGAAGTTGATTTATCATGCTTGGAAAGAGAAACAAAGCATTGCCCTTCTTGCAGAAAGATGTGAAATGCAAATCTTAGACTCTATAATCATCGACTGTCACTTCTCTGTGGCAAACCTCATTAATAAAGCCAGCAAATGTCACTGCAGAGATTACACTCGACTATGTACATTTGCCTTCCACACCTCATAGTTATGCCAAAAACCAGGGTAGGTAATATCTTACCAAAGTAAAAAACTTAACTAAAGCACCTAACAATATCACCAGAATTTCATCATGCAGATGGTTTCATTATGTATAGAAACACCCAAAAAAATTGCAAGACACAGATATGAGGTGACATGGAGACACATACAATGGCAATCAATTAATTTCAAGAATTGAAGTAAACACTTCCCTACGCAACCAGTAACATGCATAAACACGATAATACACAAGCAATAGAAGAATCTTTCACATTATTTGCAACTGGAAATTGAAATTGTGTAGATTGTTAAGACACTTCATGCTTCGAGCTTCCAAGGGAATATTGAACGACAAACTAGGTATAAAAGCGACAAGAGAGAGGTAAAAGACAAAGTAATCCCATTAAATGACACGAATGGAAAATAGAGCAGATGTTAAAACTACCATATAGACACTTCATTCAGAAGTCAGTACGTTTGACAAACCAAAACCTCGTGTCACTAGCCCTACAAGGTTAAACCTCATCAGGTCATTTCTTTTCAACTGAAACAAAACGGTATTATTTAAGAGAGGAAGCTTCATGAACGATAACTACCACTAACATTTTGTTCATAGTCAATGACTTCAACTGCCTTACTCCATGATACACAGGAACCTTTAGAAAGAATCACCCATGAATTACTTGAAGAAAGATATGCCCGTGCACCGTTCATAGACAATAGCTTGGGTCTGTGATTCAGGTTCAACATGAACAATTTGAAAAGACTTAAATGCAAGCATTAAGAGTAAATGAAGTGAGGTGATGAAGAACTGGAACATAGTCCAGCACACCATACTCATTATTGAAGATTCACGTTAAGATCAGGAAAGGGACCTGGAAGGATCTCCATGAGCAGCCAGCCATGGCTCGACCATAGAGGCCCCTAAGGTATCCACAATGTGGGATTTCTTAAATTCGGCCCCACCCACCCTCGAGCTGCCCATTGATTTGTTGCATTCTGCCAGATTTGCCTGCTTTGCCAACCAATTCAACGCCTTCAGTCCATCCTCAAATGCTGCAGGATAACGATTCTCTGGTGCAAGCCTGTATCCTACCGCCACCACGATCACATCCAACAATTTCGCCATTCTTCTGCAGAACAAATCATTCGCCACCGAGTCATTTGACCCACTAACCCACCCTCCACCATGGAACTGCAGTATCACCGGAAGTTTCTTAGCATTCATTATCAACGGGGTGTACCCTCGATACACCAAATTACCGCCATTCGACGACCTCAAATTCAAGCTCTCGGCATCATTGCTGGACCCAATTTTGTGGTCTCCATTCTTATGCTGGGGGGATCCAAAGCTGTTGCGACGGGAGAGGCTCGCACGGTCTGGATCAGTGCTAGGGCTCTGGTTAGCATTCGGGGTGTTGTAGCTGTGGCGGCGAGGAGTGGAGCCGGCATCATCAGAGGATTTGGTCTGGGGATGGCTCTGCCTGACCCGAGGCTTGGACTGGGGCTTGGATTCAGCGTCGGGCGGTTTGAGGGCGGACTCGGGGAGGAAGATCCGGATCGAGAGCGAGTTGGAGGGGTCAATGTGGATGTCCTTGGTGGCAACGCCGTCCGTGAAGGAGGCGTTGGCGGCGGCCACGGATTCTTCGGGGCGGGATGTGACACCGAAGGGGTCGGACTCGTTGGGCGTAGCCTGGATCCGGTTCTGCAGACGGTGCTTCAGGAGGAGCTTGAAGAAGACGCTGTAGAGCTTAACAGCCACACTGGGCATCTCTGCAGAGACACAAGCAAAAAAACCAAGACTTCTCCTCCTCCCCTTACCTCCTCTGTGTCCCTCGTCCTCTATCCCCTCCCCAACCTTCTACGCTCTCTATCCCTGTCCGTGGAACCGAATCGCGACAGGGGAGAACCGCTCATGGAGCAACCACGCAGGTAGATCGGCGACGGGATCGGGACCGAGTTTAAGATCAGAGCTAACTGAGGGGCCAAAAAAAAACACGAGCTTTCCTTGTGAGGAGAGGGATTGAATCTGGAACAGGTGAAGAAGAGAAGAAGACGACGGAGATACCGCGAGCCAGAGAGATGATGATGATGATGATGATGTTTCAGCCTTCAGGGCGGCCGGGCCCGCTGTCTATTGCGGCAGTTGGGCTGGGATTAGGTGCGCCCGCTACCACGGTGCGATCCCACCACCATCCACGAGAAGATTCGAGACAGCCTCAACCAAATCCATCCAGAGGGTCCAGAGGGTCTCTTAGATCCTGGCGCTCTGTTCGTCCAATTATAGCAATGCCATCGAGTGATCCTCGACAGACTGGCAAAAGGGGCATCCGCCCAATAGTACGGTCTGAGCCTAATATAAAAAAATCACGTATAAAATAGGATTTTTGGAATGTTATAGGTATTTTGCGCGTTTCGGTACAGTGTGAAACATAATTTTTGAAATTAAATTAAATTAAAAGTCGATTGATATTTCTATTGATTTAATCGGTCGGACTGAGAATTGATCAATTCAACCGGAGTTGACATCTTTAAAAGTGCAATTGGGTCTTTTATAGAATCGGATACAGTAAGTGGCCGGTTCCAGATTGAACCGGTGAAATATGCCGATCCAGTCCGATTTTTAAAACAATAATTTGAAAGTACCAATAAAACATTTATAAGAGAAACAATTATAAAATTGTTTTTAGAATATTAATTACATATAAATAATTATATTATAATAGTATTGAAATATTTCCTTTAAATTAACATAATATTTAGATAGATCCATTAATCTTACGGTAATACAAATTATTTTGAAAGATTAAATTATGTAAATTTATTTTTAGTTTAATTCAGGTAGGACATGATGAACAAAAGCACAAAGCATTTGTGCTCGGATAGGAATTTTTGGACCGGTCAAGATGGCATACCGTGCCAGCACAGCTTGAAATCATCGGAACGTCACCGAATTAACAGGCCTAATTCTCTATATGGAGACTGCAGGAGCATCTATGTTTTTATCTTTTGTTTTTTCCCACTCGTATGGAGGGAGGTGTCTTCTTCATAAATTAATTATAAACGGTCAAATTAGAGAGTCCTAGTCATAGTTTTTAAAACCGGACCGGGCCGGGAACCGGTCAAAGTATGGATTCATGGATCGGACCGAGGGTTCAATGGGTTGAACCGCATGTTTAATAAATAATATTAATAATATAATATTCCAATAAATTGATATAATACTATAATTTAATTATAATTTATAATTAAAAT
>CXYZ01005805.1:36071-52418 GCA_900006705.1 Sonneratia caseolaris
TAGTAAAATAAAATAAGTATATTATAATATGTTTTTATTTTATTTTTATTTTTAAATTAGACGATTTTCTCATCGGTTCAATTGGATTTATTGGTTCAAGTGAGAACTGGCCAGTTCAATTAGATTTGATCTCATTTAAATATTAATTGGATTTTTTTTGTGAGAACCGGACTGGGTGAGTGGCCGGTTCTCGGTTGAACCAGTCAAACCGGCCGGCCCGGTCCGGTTTTAAAAACTATGGTCCTAGTGCATTTTTTTCTCTTAAACTTTGTTGCCTCGGTATAAATAGGATTAGATATACGTAAGAATATCGTATAACATGCCACAGATCTCTGTCGGTCAGTATTTTTTTGTCCTTAAGTAATGTCACGATTTTGAGTATTAAGAATAGAAATAATTTATATTGGACCAACCCAATCTGGATATCATATTATTGATAATGTAAAAGACATTTGTTGGAACATGGAACAGGTGGTACTTTGTTTTTTTGGCCAATTTAGTAATTTACACACAAAAAATTAATAAATCTTATATTTCTGGAGAATTTTTTTTTCCTTTTTAAATTGACAAGATCTGCCGAGATGAATACGTATGGGCAATACACTATCATGCAAGTTAGGTCTGGCTGCTGCAAGTGCGTTCTCTTCGATTCGTTCTGGCTCGGGCGGTATGCAAACGTACATGAACCAAGGAAGTTGCTGCCGTGAGAACGTGGAACATCCTTGGCACCGGTTGGCTCGAGTTGTACGCACGGTCACGGTTTACCAGAGCAAGCAAGATGACTACGACGGCAGAAGTGTGTATGTTGGATTGATAATAACAAGCTGATTGCGCTCAACTCTTCCCCATCAATGCACAATGATTAACAGAAGTTCCCCAGAGAGCATGGCCAGAAAACCAGGACATGGTCATCTGATAAACCCAGACGATTTTCTGTCCTGAAAGTACGAACAGTTGCTTCTGCTGTCTTTTAACTCAGTAGACGTCGAACGATCGCGAGAGAACCCGCATTCATTCCAACCCGTGCACATGCGTTATGCACAGACATCTGTGGAAACATTCGAGCGGGGGAACATGCATTCGCACATTGATGTTCGGCTCCCGGTCAGCCAGGACGAGAATGGTGCTGTGGAGCTGCTGCTGAACTCGTAGCCATCAAAAGACAGATTTTTCAGGGCATCACCATCAGCATGAGCTAACGGGAAACTTGGCAGCGGCCGGCCAGATTCTCCGTCATTAATGCCCCAAGTAGCAACTGTGGAGAAAGCGTCCCTGCAGCAAATTAACTACAGACTAGGCCCACTGGAAACAGGTTTCTTGGCAGCTATCTCCTCAAGCTGTTTCCACGTGGCTTCTCTTCAGGTCATGATTTTCGAAATTTGGCAAGGCATTCCTCGAAGAGCTTTGCGGATGTTCAGTGTGAGCCTCCTCACTGCTTGGCTCCCACTGGGCCCGGGCGTTCCTTTCGAGACCGGGGAAGATTATTGGGAGTATCACTTGGCGGTTCTGCTTGATGAGGTTCTCAATGTGATCACATCACTGTTCCAGAGTAGCAGCAGAGCCCTCTCTTCCACCTGCAAAAAGAAGTTGATGCCTGATATGGACAGTGCTTACGGGCTTTCCAGCTCAACCCGACCCGTGACTCCATAAAACACCTATCTCCCGAAGGTAAAAGGGGGCTCTCCTTCTTTGGCTGTCCTCTCCATCTCTTCTTCCATCTCATTCCATCAGTACACGTACTTAATCATCGGAGGTTCGATCCGGGTTACAATGCCCAGATATAACTTTTTTGCAGGTTCACGAAGACAGCCACAGCCTCGAAGTAACCACAACTCAACCGAAATGGTTCGGATGCTGGACCATGGCCTGAATCTGGTGAGTCCACATCATCAATGGCCATGGACATTCAGAGATAAAAGTGGTTCCTAATTATCTTTTCAACTTCATAAAACAAATAGAACACAAGCAACCCGGTTGAATTGATTGGAGAGATTCCTGTGACAGGTTCACTTTAATAGGAGGATACGGGGAGGGAAAAAAAATCAAATTACCAAACAATCCTTCACGAGATTCAGGGTCTTCATAGGGATTAAAGGCTGACTATAAATGCATATGCTGAAAGAAACAACAGCATAACTTTGTAAAGGCAAACCATATAACCACATCTACTTCCAAACAAAATTCCAAGCAAAATAATGAAGTTCGTATTTTGACAAGAAACCTCACCGGAAAAAGGATCGTTTAACATTAAGAAAAGCACCTGGCATCATGGTCTAATAAAGATCATATGGGGGAGCAAGAGAAGTGAATGTTGCTCTGGTTGAAAACGAATTGAAAAAAAGGAAAAATCAGCCTTGCAAGTGTTATTAACACCTTAGCCCCATGTCCAAAAGGCCAGACGCACTGCAAGACAGCAGCGGTACAAGCAAAGCTGCTTTCACGTAGATAAAGGTTGGAATCAAAATTAGATACTAAGAACCATAGAGCAACTTCATTACACATGTGATCATAGATAACTCAAAATTTCTTTTTCCAAGTCAAAAGAAATTTTCCAACTCAAACAGGTTGCATGTAAGAAATCTTAGCCAACCACAAAGAACAAAGGAAACTAACCTGAAAGTGAGAACTAGACAAGCAATGCCCAACTTGAAGGAACAAATGCACCATACAATGCTAAAACTCTGTGGCTTGTGTTGCCTCCAGGACTTCTTCCAACTCCCCGAGGAACATGACCTCCTTCGAGCTGTTCGTGACAGGTGAATATTTCAACAAGCCCCTTATAACAGTATCTGCAAGCTCGCAGTCCTTCTCGACAAATTGTGTGATGCAATAAGACAGCTGCTGATGGTACATCGGGATGCATTTGGGTTTATGAGGCGGAATCAGAGCTCAAACAAGGAAGAGCTTGTGCTCCTCTTTCAGTGGCAGGGTGAACCCATTGGTTATGCTTCCCAATACCTCCAGCAGTCTGCGATCCCATTCAGCATCTCAGTCTCAAAAATAAATCGGAAAAATATGTTGTTGATTGCTATTCAAATAAAGGGCCATTGCACCATTAACTTCCCATAGATTTGGTGAAGAACAATTTTCAAATACTCTTTCTCTCGGGTCCTCAGAATCAAAGAGATCCAACAACCTGAGGATGAAGGAGTGATCAATGTACCTCTTTGCCGAGTTTGCATCAGTCTAAGGCGAGGTCACGAATCTGAGGAGCAGTTAATACACGATCTGCAAGTGGGGCTACGCTGGGTCCATCAAGTGCTCCTCCTTTTCAAGGTCAAAGGCATTAATGACCTTGCTTTCATGGGGCCCAGAAGTCAGGTGACTGAATAAGTTGACGGATACCATCTTTACAATCTCTTGCATCACCACCTCGGAGAATTTCCCATTCAAATAAGTGATGTAGTCCACCAGCTCCAGCAATGTGTGCGCTTGATGTCTCTCTTTGATGTTCTTCATGGGGTCTGTGAAGTCAAACACGATGCAGCAGAGGCCCAGCTTTCCGATGAACAGATTCTGCTTCTCTGAGCTGGGAACATCCTTAAACCCGGGAAAGGCCTCGTACGGAAAAACTGAGGAGCTGCCATTCAGCGTAGTATTCACAGCCTGAGGAATCTTACTTCCTTGATTCATGGAAACAGAATTAGCCGAATTCCCTTGAGTCCTGCTTCCTAAGTCGTTTGCTCTTGAACTAGATAAGAACTGTAAGAGGAAATCAAGGTTGCCCCGACATCGCTGTTATCATTTGACTTAGATGGCTTCCTAGGGAGCCTATAGAGTATCTTATTGATCATTGTTTCGGTGATATTGCCAAAATACTGTCCTCACATACTAAAAACATTCCGATCTTCCAAACTCCTCTGGACCAGGCTTGCAGTCAATCAAACAAAAACTAGGCAACCGGCAACACATTAGAGATAATCCAATTCAAACCAGAAACTTCGATCATTCAGCATTAAACAGTACAGATCCTCACCAAAACCACCGTCAAATACTACGAACCATGCGGGGGCCACTACAATGAATGTTCATCACTACTGCTGCAAACTTTGGGTAGATGAGAGCCATCGGAGCTAACGATCAAAGAATACTACCCATCAGCCCTACCGTTACCCTCTGCTTCTTGAAATCGGAACAGAAAAGATCGATCCTTTGACTTATCTCGAAGATACCCGGGTAAGGAAAAGAGAGCACACTATCTATCTGTCAGTCAAAATCCTCGGTTTCCCAATCACTCGAGAAGGGGAGGAACACATAGGATCATCCACGTGTCGATCACCGGTCGCCGCTGAGTCCTGAGTCGGATTAATCGGGAAAATCAAAGCCTTACTAAATCTCGTTTTCGCCGACCAATAATCAAATATTCTGCAAGAATATTTCCGAGCTGCATTAATTTATCATTTCATTTTGTAGGGATAATACTGAACACATTTGATGGAACATCAATTCTACGGTTGCTGATTTCGGGTTCCAACTCTCATTGCTACGTCAGTTCCCGGTAAAAGATTCACGAACATCAAGAGTCGTCCAATCTCCGCCTCGAACTGATTCCGTTATACATCCACTGTCTGAATACCGTAGGGATAAGATAAAGAGAATTATCGGTTTACCATAAACTCTGCGAGTCGGGAGTCGGAAATACCGCATGCACAAACAAGACAACATCAGAGTTGGTCGGGATTCAATCACATAATTACAATCCCTCTGCCCTCTGCATCTTCCTCATTCGGCAATGGTGAACAACCAGGGCAATAGCATTGACTTATAGTCATCTGTAAACCTATCACTTCGGAATCCGCATGGGTTGAGATTGACCTCAAAACGGGGAGTAAGCTGAGACACACGCAAGTGTGATCTTTCTGGGCCCTCGCTACGTGTAATCAGAAATAAGAAACGAGGTAGGATTTCGCGAGGAAGATCGGCGGGAAATTTCTCAATGCAAATCTATCCTCACCAGCGCAACCAACAACGATAATTGAGAACCCACTCGAAAGCTACTACACACAGATTCCTTGCTATACTGAGAGGTCAGAGAGAAGGCCAAGAGAATGCACATAACCACAGCGAGGATAACTAACAAGCAGAATTACTTTCACTGGCCCAAGATGATCTGGCTCGGTGCTGCATCTCAGGTCACTTTGGTGGAGCACCGGCATGGTGGGATCTCTTGATTCGAGTGTAGGATAAAGCACCGGGAGCCATGATCTGGTTCTTGCAAGCAGCAATAGTTTCAACTCCGCCTTTCAGGAAGGCTGCAGCGATGGCAAATAGGATTATCAAAATCAGGAACCCTGTCCTGTTACACTTCACACTGGATGGCAGCAAAACTGCAGAAGAAACGGTCAATCCCATGGAAATTTTTCTGAGACAAATGTGGGCCTGTTGTGTGCTTTAGTGCTCCATCAAAGCAGCTTCGGTCTCTGACAACGGGGCTGCGACAGGTTAAAAAAAATGTGTCATTAAGATTATTACTCCCATATTTACTAAGTAATAAAATGAATGTAGTTGCAACAGCAAATAATATCTGTTTGGTAAGATTTAGTTCCTAGAACAATTCATTCATGTTAATGCCTTCAGATGAGCAAACAAACTTAGAATTTGAACATATAACAGCATACCAAGTAAATCCTCATAGGAGTCGGCTAAAAGTGATGATTCCATCAGCAAGGGAGGTGAGAACACCTGGCCCTGAGACTCTTCAATATCATAAAATAACCTCTGTGCAGCAGTGATGGCACGATTCATGCCCGAGCCTAGGAGAAATCCATTTACTTGATCAAAGTCGTTGAGGGACTCCAAGTCATCAATGACATTAGGTAACTGCACTTCATCATACTTGCTTCCAACAGGACTATCATGGGCGTGGTCTTCAAATGATGAAGTGTTGTTTGGGGATGCAAACAGCTTCTTACTTCTTGAAACAGACTGGCTCTCAGTGCCCATGGGAGAGAAGCCCTTTGAGGAAAGTGGTAAGAAGAAGTGTCCAGAACCTTCATCGGAGTGGTTGTCCAGTGATACATCAGAGCTACAAGTTTCAGTCATCAAGGCTGCTTCTCTCACAGATCGCTTTAAATTCTGGATGAAGTTTTCATCCTCTGGACAACACAAAATAAGAATCAAATCAAGA
The DNA here is from genome assembly GCA_900006705.1 of Sonneratia caseolaris. Taxonomy (NCBI): domain Eukaryota; kingdom Viridiplantae; phylum Streptophyta; class Magnoliopsida; order Myrtales; family Lythraceae; genus Sonneratia; species Sonneratia caseolaris. Next base: position 42,199 of record CXYZ01005805.1, read on the forward strand.
CCTCCAGACACAGTCATTCTCAGGCCAATATTACTATGTCAGACAGGGAATATTGGACAAACCTTGTGATGGATTATCTACATGATTTTTGGACAACATATGGTTCAGCAACTTCTGTTCGGGTGCATTCTCAGTTTGCTGGGCTTCAGTTGCCAGGCTATTTCTTTTTTGCAAGTTTCCTCCTTTCCCAGAGGAATTTGGAGTTAAACTAAATAACTGTGGGAGCTTCAAAGCAGCAGGACTTGCTGAGACCTTGTCCAACTGTATAGATGACAACTTTGATGTCACCTCAGAGACATTGTCAGCATTTCTTTCCTGCAGTGATAGGAGAACAGTTTAACTCAAAATAAACAACAGCCATAGTAGCTAAAATTTCTGTAGAGTAAACTCAAAGATATCAAGACACCTTTCCACTGCTCTGAGCTTGGCTAGGTGATGTAGATGGAGCACGATGTTTGATCACTGGGGACAAGGCAGACGAAATATTATCTACTTTCTTTGTACAATCAGAAATTGATTTTTGTATAGCTGGAGCAACTTCCTTCAATTGGTTAATTAGCACCTGCATATACCATTCAGTGATATCAGAGAGGGAGGAATGTGGGATAGCCAGAAAAACCCAAAACAAAAGGACATATTTACTGTTATCTCTAGCTTGTCCAAAAAGAAAACATATGAAAACTTGATAAGAGAGAGAACAGAGCAAAAGAAAGAGTTCAAGTTACCACCTGCAAGCTGTATTCCATTATCCAGAATTGAGAAAAATGTGAACTTCATTAATAATAACATCATCATAATCTACCATGAAAAGATATACATGAACTGTGATTATCAGCCTCTGAACTGAGTAAGAAAAAAAACATCCATATGACATGGTTCAATGCAATTGCATTTCTAATGCAGGAATTTGCATGTTATTTCATATCTCACAGGATCAACTGATAAGAAAATCATGTATCACCTTAACTTGATTGCTTTTCTTGGAAATTATCATGAATACCATAGGACGAATCAATAATTACCAGCTCTCCGCCATGTTATTCCTAATGATCCATCAACCAATAAAACCTTTCATAAACTATCAAACAAATCACTAGCTAAATCAGAGCATTCACAGCTTGTTCAATTGATAGATCACCTGGAAACTAGCCAAGTGTTGCTGGTGTTCAACAAGAGTTGCTGCTAAAGACTCTGCATGGCCACTTGAACTACCATCATGTGTACTCCGTAAGATTTCTGGACCCTCACCGTCATTAGCTTTTGCCTAGCAAAGAATGGTCCTCAAACTGACAGCCTCTCTTTTTGTAAAGCTGATTTGCATGGAAATAATAAAGACAGCATACCATAAGAAGTGACTGTTTATGAATACGTTGTAAAGCATGAGTCCAGCGCCGTATTACTTCTGCTACATCAACTGTGGGGTGAACTCTGCCACTTCTATCGTCTATTCGAAAGGATGCTTCATCATTTCCTTGTGAATTATAGCCATCACTTTGTTCTTTATCTTCCAAATGTGTCAATGCCACATTGGGCTGAGCAGACAAGGCATCTGCATGAGGAGCCTGAGAACCTCGATCCATTCCAGCAAGCAAAGATGACCCAGAAATCCGATACCTGATCAAGAAAAACACATCAGCATTGAGTTATCAAAAGTCACATTAGCCAATGAAGAATGAAGTTACCTATGTTCCCGGTGAGCTATCAAGTCTTCTATAGGGCCTGAAGCAAGAATTTCATGCTGACCTGCATTGGATTTAGCAAGTGATGTCATAGAGTTGTGTGTGTGTGTGTGTTGAGGGGTGGGGGGGTGGGTTGGGGTTTGTGGTTGGGGTTGGTGTGGGCGCGGTGGTGACACAGGGGAAGGCAAGAGGAAACTAAAAGTGTAAAATGTATATGTTTTCTGATATTTATTAGAAGAATGATAAGAATTTGCTGAAGTTTGCCTAAGATCTGCTATGGCAATTGACATACTCTTCCGTGATAATATCGATTCCCACAATCGAGTAGCCTTGGAAACTAGATGAGAGTTGTGACTGGAACTGGACATCAGATCTTCCCAAAGCTCTCCTTCCAGCTTCACCTTGCTCCTCAACTCATGAAGTTTTTCCAGCTCTTGTTGCAGATAAGCCTGAAATTCAGGTTATTCATAAATAATAACAGAATGACCGGATTATGTTATTTGAGATATAATTCATAGATGAGCTTGTCAATGGGTAAAACTCTTACCTCTTCAGCACATAGACCCCGAAACTCTGCAGTCAATTCATGAGCCAAATTGGACCACATAGCCTGTCTTTGAACTGCTACTTCAGCATTTTTCAGAAACCGCCTTCGTTCTAATGCTATTCTAGCCTGTCCAACATTGAGTTACCAAGTCATTGTTACAATTAGAAAAGAAGAGAGAGAGAGAGCGGCAATTGCATATTTATTATAGTTCAATACTTAGACCTATTGAGCTGGTATCCATCTCTTGAGAAAGCATATGAGATAAAAATACAGGTGCAAATTCATAAACAATGGAGAGACAAATTTCTACACATTGTAGATCTTGCTAGTAATATTGGCTGCTTCCTTCATGAGATATTCAGGATTTGATGATATTTGGGAAGCAAAGCACATGATTAGAAGAATATGAACTTCAAGCATAATTTTAAGCAATAAATTTCAGTAGTTATACTCGGGAAGATAAATGAATATCAAGAGGAACTACTGTTTCTTTTTATTTGAATACTGAAGATAAATACATCATCAACAGGATGCCAACAGGTTTGCACAGAGAGAATGAGAAAACAAAATGAGCATGGAAATTTAGCAAATCCAAGCAGTTTTCCATCCATTTAGTTATTCTGACCAACAAATAAAATGTTAAACTGTAAACCATTAAGAACAGAATATCGCAAACCAAAAGAGTTAAATATTAAGATCAAGATGATGCACAGTAACAGTTATTTCCAGAGACATACAAGCAGTACAGCTACCTCACTAGCTAAATTCTGAGATATGCAGTAAATCTTACCTAGAGATACTGTGACCTTCATAGATCAACTTACTAATAGTAATACCAATGTATTCACCATTTTAGTCATCTAGTCAATTTTCCTTAAAGGCATTGCTATATAAATCTAAATATATATAACCATATTTACTAGTTGAAGAATTATCAATGAACACTGAGCAATAAAATAGTGGAGAAGTTTTACGATAGGAACCTTTGTTACAGGGAGCAGTGTAGCAGCATGGGTGAAGGCTACGTCTGTCAATGAAGCCGGCAGTGGGTTAGATGCTACATCACTAGCAAATGTCCGTCTATGAACCTCTCGTAATGCATGCAGAGAGAGTTGCCACAGGAGTTCAACAAACCTGCAGCCACAGCCCAGATCATGCAGTCAGGCATCAAGTAGCCAAAAGAAAATAGAGCTGAGGCCTGTTGACAACATTAATTCCGTAGAATTTCAACCTTGGATGTCAACTCTCGATTCCCATTAATTATTTCATTCTCATTCCATCGTAAAGCATGGAATTAGGGTAGCAGCACACTCCAGACCAAATTGAAAATTTTAAGCTACAACAGTGGCTGAGTACCGGTAATGAAACAGTAATTTCAACCCAGATAGAATTCAAAAAAACCTCGGTCCACAGCAGGTAGCAAGCGAAGAAACACGTGAATTGCTCCTAGGAAGCGCCCCCTGCGACTCGAGCTCACTGATAATCCCTTGAACTACCTAAAATCCACAAAATAAAATGAAGTCAAGAGGAAATTATCCAAAAGTCAAGCTCTTTCAACAATATCGAGAGAAGATCTCAGCATCGGATTACTCACCTTTCTGAAATCACGAGACTGCGCTGAATCGAAGATTGGCCAGACCTTATCAAAATCCTGGAAAGATCTCCATGTCAGTAAAATTCTAATGATCGAAAACATGCATAAACTCAATTCCGAATAGGCTGAGTAACGCATTCCCCGAAATGCTGCTCGGACTCGTGTAAAGAGAGCGGCATAATTACTTTGGCGGATTGAACGGGGCCGCGGAGAGACGAGAGGATGAAGTAGAGGAGCTGCTCGCCGAGTTTAGGGTTGGAGTGGCGGAAGAGGCCGACCCGAGGGGCGGCGTTGGACCCTCCGACGCCGATGATCGACGGATCCAGACCGAGGAGCAGGCAGTTAGTGTACATTGCACTCTCGAGCTCAATCTCTCTCTCCTTCTCCCTGTCCATAGTCATCAACGGAGCTCCGATCTACCACTCACCCACCCCCTACCGTGAGCTGCTGACGTTGATTATGATCTTCGATTCCTCCTCCTCCGTTTCGCTTTGCTTTGCTTTGCTTTCCTGCTTCGTTTCTCCTCTCTCCCCGATGCTTCTTTTTTATTTTGGTTGGTTATTTCATTTTTAATCAATAAATTTCCCTTCGATTTTATCATTTGTTCGAAACTTTAAATCTCAGTCCTTCTACAAGATCTTAATTACAAAAAATGGCACGGATTAGAAATTGGATCGCGGCAAGTTTCAGATTTTCAGGGCCTTCATTTTATATTCCATTCTTTTAACTCCCCACACTTATATAGTTTTCATTTCTCTTTTTAATGGGAACATAGCATGAACACTTCTCCTTTTGGTATTATCCAAAACCATCCTCCCTTTGTATTCAAATTCGAGTCCAGTCAATTCATAAGAGGATAAAACATTCACAATATAAATTATTTACATTCATAATTCATAAAATTCGAATATAAAATATTGTTCAAAGAGATAAGATATTTGGCAGTTTTATCGAATTTATATTGATTATAACACTAACATTTAACACCTCACAAATATGCACACATTCTTTTCCACTTAAACGAAAGAGTTTATAACCCGTGGTAGGTAAGCCATGCAATCTCCAATTAAATCAGCCGCTTGTTCTTTCATCCAACATATCGTATCTGTTTCTGTTGATCTTTATGGTTGTCAGTTTATTTATGACGTCACTTGGTGGATTAGACAGGCAGTAGGGACAGAATTATGAAATTCGAAGAATGTTTATGGACTATGTTGAATTAGGCAATTTATGAGGGCTCTGTTTTGCAATTACGGGGATAGTTTTGGATGCCCGTGCAGACGGTGGGGCCAGAGGGCTGGAGCTAAACGGTGACGTGTTTGGCTGGTTGAAGACCCTTAGTTACTTTCATGCCAATTTTTTAACGGTAGGTATTACTCATTAAATAAGTATAATAATTAGATAATGATATTGATTCAAGATCTGTTCGCAACTTAATTATACTGTCTCCATTGAATTAATTTTGATTAAGCATTCTATATACGAGGCTGCTCGGGCGTCCGCTGCCGGCCGAATTCGCCACTCCGGGGCACCTTTGTGGGGCAGGTGGTGCTTTTGATTTTTAGATAAAATTTAAGTGGAGTTGTGTTTGGTGGTTGATGTGGAGATCAACCGTTACATTAGTGTTAGTCAAACAAAACATTAAAAAAATAAAATTCATTAAATTTATTAATGTTATATGATTTAAACCTAAATAATTACAGTATAAACATATTTTATTGCTGGAGTTGTTAAATAATAATAACAATAATAATAATAAAAATAAATCATATCATATTTCAAACAAAGGCCAAACAGGAGTCCACGGCGAGTCCCCAGAAAAAAAAAAGGCAAAAGAAAAAACAATTGTCGTTTAAACTTTAAAGCGAAAGGATTAGAGTGGGCCGAGCCCAAGTTAATATACCACAGAGTCGGCCCAAGTCAATCTAGCCAGGCCCAAAGAGATCGAGCCGGGGGGTCTGTCTCACATGCACTGCACGTGCGTCAGCGACAGGGAATTTCCCGACGGTGAAGAAGTGAAGGATCGATCGATCGGTAGGCGGACGAGAGGAAAGCTTAGTGTATCGATCGGTCTACGGGAAACCCTGCCAGTTTGCTCTGGGCCTTCTCTGTTCTCTGATGACCGTTGATGGTGGCTATCCACCGGCCTTGAAGAGAAGGAGATATTCAAGCATCGATCCCATGGACTCTGAAGCTGCTAAGGTGGTCTTCTTCTTCTCCTCCTCCTCCTTATCATTCGACGAATCAGTCAATGATTTCCTGCTGTTTCAGGGATTTTAGCGTAAGCTGCTTGTTGGTTGTTACTTCTCTTTACTTTTCGAAGGCAAAAGTGCCTTGCTTTGCTTGCTATTGATTTCCTTTACACCGGCGTTGTTTGGTCATTGATCTTCTGAAAGTTGTCGTTCTTCTTGTCCTTTGGAGACAGAAATTTGCTTCCTGGGTTGTCGTAATTTTGCTTTCATAATGTCTAGCCTGACTTCTTCCACTGTGGGATGGCATGAGGGTTGTAACCTGGATTTTGAATTATGGGGTAGTAAAGGTAGTGAAAATTTGAGGCTTAAATGACAGTTTCTTCTTTGCAAAGTTGAGAAACAAAGACAATTCTCGGTTCCCTCAGCATGTTCTGGTGATCATATTGGGTTTGGGTAAGTGTCTTGTTCATGTGATTCAGTTGACCGCGCACTTAACTATTTTGTTACAATACAACAATTTTGGCTCCGGTAGTTGTCATTCTGATCGGATTAACATAATTTTTCCTAATTCGCTCCAGCTGTAGACTATAACCGGTGCTGCTAATGCTCATGCCTTGGTACAAACTTGAGGTTTTTAAAACTTCACTTAATCTTAATACTGCAATAGATGCTATATTGTTGCTTAATGAAGTCACTGATGCTATCTTATGGGTTAAGATCAAGCAAGCGACATGCTCTGGGAGGTAAGGTGAACTAGCAGCAGCTAGATCTAAAAGTTGGAACTTCAGCACTGTAGATGGACTAATTCAAATTTCGTACATTTTAATGCAAGTTCTGCTAGTGCTTTCATGGTATGAGCACAATTTCATAGAAAACGCATTGTATTGACAACCACGAGACTAATTTTGAAGAGATTGGAAGACATCATTTCTTCCCAATGTGCGATCAAGGCACTCAGTGGAGCTTTTATAGTTTTATGTGATGCTTGTGCTAGGTTGTAATTGGTCCTTATAACTCAGAAATTGAAATAGAATTGTTTCTACAAGATCTTTAACATCTCTTCTGCTAGCAATAATTGAGTCAATGTGGATTGCTCGCTTCACAGGTCTGCAACTAAGTTGATTTTTTTATTCCTAACTTGTATCAGGCCAAACTTGCTGAAATAAAGGAGAAACTTGGGCGTGAAATTCGCGTGTTTGAAACTGTAGCTGCATCTACTACACAAAATCCAGTGCCAGAATCCGGTGCATAGAAGATATTCACTTCTCTGTTTGTTTCTGTATGACCTTCCTTTTGGATACCAATCTAAGGTTCCTCTGATCTTCTACCAGAGGAAACGGATGAATATTATGAGTTCACTGCAGAGGACTACTATCGGCTTATGTCTACCCGTAAAGAAGGTAAATATTACTAATAGGCATTGCCTTCTTAGATAGGCCAAGTACTTTTTGCTTGTATAAAACTAAGGGTGCTGTCCCTTTTCTGGTCACATAGTCTTACAAGCCTTTCTGGCCCGTGTGAACTGTATGCATATATATATATATATATTTGGATAAGTAAATTGTATTTATATTTAATTGCTTTGTGTGTGCCTCAAACGCCATTTACTTCAGAGTTATTTGCTCCTGTCAGATGCACGTTCTTGGATTTCTTTCTTATAGATTACTTCCATTAGTCATGCAAATCATCAATTCACTCCTCAGCATATAGTTCTTGGGTTATATTAATTGCAAACAGATAAGCTCTTAAAGACAAAAAAAATTCGAGAAGCAGAAGAGGCAGCTCGAAGGTCAAAAATGACCAAGGTGATTGCATATCTCCCTCCTCTGCTATGTTTTACTGCTTACTGTTCTTTGAACTCTTAACTGAGCCTGCTCGCTTGCTGTAGTCTATAATAAGGGTCCGCTTTCCTGATAACATTACTTTGGAGTCAACATTTCATCCATCAGAAAAGATCCAGAGCTTAGTCGAGCTGCTTGAAAAAGTGGTTGCTCAACCTGGGCTGCCCTTTTATTTATGTAAGTATTCTCTCAGATTTTATTGGTTTGCACCTTTTGCTAATTGAGTATATTATTGGATCTGGTTCACACATAAGGTTTGACCTGTGAAAGTCTAAAATAATTCCGTAACCTCAATTATCATTCTGATCATACCTTCCAGATACGACTCCACCAAAAAAGCATATAAAGGATACATCCGTTGACTTCTACTCTGCTGGCTTCATTCCTGGTGCAATAGTGTATTTCTCATATGATGTACCAAAAGGTCAGTTGGATGGCATCTTATCTTGGTTAACACTAAACCGTGTTGAACTATGAAGATTGTGGCAGAACCATTTACAGAAGGAATCATTATCAGCAGCGTTTTGTTTGATCTTCTCCCTAGAGATATTTCAATCCCAAACTTACCTGTGTTGTGAATGAAGATGAATGGCTTCTTCATTCAGTTCCTAGTGACTTAATTCTTTTTTTTTCTTCCATCGAATTCGAGCGGCCATTTGTTTATTGTATATGCTTATCCACCTAGTATCTGTACATTTCCTGTTCATATTTAGGTGAGGATGTGGCAACTGTTGAAATGGGTCCTTTCCTTTCGGAGTATGTAATGGCTTTGAAAGTCTTGAACCTGGAGGCAATCACCGAGCAGGTCAGCCCAGCTGAGCCTGCTCCAGAGCCAGAACAGGCTGCTCCTGCCCCATCTCCAGTTGTGCAAGAACGCAAGCCTGCCGAGAAAAAAATTGTCAAGCCCAAGTGGCTCAAGATGTGACTTGCAAACTCCGTCCAAGTTTACCGGTAATTCTCTTTTGCTCTACTCCCTTTTTACTATGATGTAGTTGTGTATACCGCCTCTACAATGTCATAAATGGACTTGTTTAACCTTTGTCAGCCTGCTTTTGTTAGTGTTCTCTTAGTGGAAAATCTGCGCTAACCTGGCAAATCATTTTACAATCCCAGATGAAGACAGATATCATGGAGTGGGACGAGTGTTCTTCCGAGCTGAAGCTCTAGCTTTGTCACTTGACAGTAAACTCATTTATGTCCTGGTGTATTATACCTTTTCAGAACCATCCAGTGAATGTTAGCAAACAAACACACAAATCTTCCATATATGTTCATGGGAGCTGTTTTCGTTTGCCTTCTCTATGTTATCTTGATGTTTATAGAAATTGCCATGTTTTGTTGGATGATTCGATAAGGTCACTTCATCTTCACTACTAACGAAATGATGAAATAGCTACTTAACCCCACACCTAGCTGTAGTTATGACTAATGAGTTCAGTTGGGGGAGCAAGTGGTTGGATGGTTGATTTGGTAGGAGAGATTGTTTTCTTCAAAAAAAAAAATGGTAACTTCTACCATGTTTTTGCCATATCTTTTGGTCTTACATCACATTGAATCTTGCACGATCCTTGTCCCTATCGATTCATTCATCTTCAAGGTTCAGGTCGCAATCTTGTAGTCACGTGGAGCACATACACTTGACATGACATCTCGGGCCTCATCCAGCAAGCTGTACTTCTTGTCATGATCAAGCAGCTAATCTCGGGTCTCTCCTTTTGACCCTTGGGAATGGCTTGGCTTAGTGGGCAATAATCGTGGGGTGGGTGCGGAATTTGATTATGATAAAGGTAGCGATACAATTGCTCGGAATAAGTCAAAAAATCAATGGAATTGCCCCCCTACCGACCTGTCCCCCACCACAAGAACGAGTATTGCTCTGAATCATTATGTGTCCGGCCGAGCAGAGGTGTCTTCCAACATCTCGAGATATGGGCGTCCCTTTTCATTACTTTAGATAATAATTTTTTATTATTTTCAATTAATTTGAATTCANCAGAGGTGTCTTCCAACATCTCGAGATATGGGTGTCCCTTTTCATTACTTTAGATAATAATATTTTTATTATTTTCAATTAATTTGAATTTAAATTAGTATAATTAATTAAGTTCCTGACTATTTTATGCTACTACGTAAAAAAAAAAAACTTTTGGCGTTGCTTTTTAAGATCAATGCAGGTAAATAATATTATGGTAAGAAATTGAATTTCCATCAAGATTTGGAGTCAAGGGGTTCGAAAGTTCAGATGGATCTATTGACCGTTGCAGTCAATGGTTACAATTAAAGAGAGAGAGTGGAGGGGGGAAGTTGAAGCTGGGAATTTACTTCTTAATTAAATACTTTAACCATAATTTATTATTTATTCTTAGT
>CXYZ01005805.1:54008-102136 GCA_900006705.1 Sonneratia caseolaris
ATTTTAATATTTTTGTTGTGTTTATATTTTTTTCATTTTCTTGTATTTCAATACAATTTTTATTTGGTATTTATTCGGTTTATATTAATTTGTTCTTTTTAATTATTTAAAAACAGTTTAAACTGGTTATTTGAATCATAAAACCGATTCAAAATAATTTGGTTCGATGAATATGTAATGATTATTATTTGAGGTATAATACCTAAACTGAACCGAACTATGACATTCCTAATGATATAATTGGTTTTAACCTCTAAAATTATCTCTTTTAAGAAAAATGGATATTCCCAAACCTCCATGAGAGTATTGAGATTAAATACAATTATGATAATTAATTGGTTCACTGTAATATATTTAATATATCTCATATACAATAAGACCCATCCAACGGGCACTGCCTCCTTGGGACGAAATATTGTTATATTATATATAAACCATAAGAATATTATTTCTTTTTTTTAATGCGTAGTGCTAATATCTGTAAGCGAAAATAATTTTATAGCGTATCGACTCGATATTCTGAATATTAATTTTTTTTATTTTAAGAAACTATTTATATTAAAATAAAAGCAACACTCTTCAACTAAAGGCAATGTATTTTGGTTATATCGATGGGATATAGATAGTAAAAAAAGAAAACAAAAGTGTTAAATAACTTGATTTAGTGTCTGATAATTATTTTAATTTCTTTTTGAAAAAAAATTCCACAACAAAAGTTTTTAATGGGTTGGGTGGGGCAACTCAATAAAGATAGATCGGCCCAATTTGTGAGTTCTAACTAGAATATTAAGTCCATTGGAAAATTTAAAAATTATTGTAAAATTTTGAAAATTTTAAAATTTTACTTGATTAATATGTTGTGCAGAAATATATTTTATTTTATATGAAAATTCTAAATTCAATATTAAACACATGACATAAACCTAAAAAGGTATTTTCCACGTACTCTATTTTTTGCGTCATTTTAAATGAAATTAATAACTTCCTCCTCACCGTTTACCAAATATAGAAAACCAACCAGAAAAAATATGTATATAAAAATCGAAAATGTCCAAAAAGTTTGGGGACGGAAATGAAAATATGCGACAGATGGCACGGACAAGTGTGAATTGGGGAGAGCCAGCCAACCCAACTAACTTCTCGTCTTCTTCATCTACTGCTCCGTCGTCGTGGCGAATAAGGCTGCTGGTTGAGTGGTAAGAATCAATGGAGAGTCTACACGGGAAGAGGGTTGGTGGACTTCTAGACTCCGCATCCCTTTCTTTACCGGCAAATTAAAAATAAACCAAATTCCTTTTTCCTTTCCCATTCTCTTCTTCCCCTGTTTGTCTCGTCTCAAATCTTCTACAATAAAAGCAGAAACTTGTCCCGAGATACATTTGCAGTATATTCATTTGCTGATTGGGTTCACGAAGTTGCTGTTGTTTGTCATCTCGCAGGTGGGTTTGATCTCTTCTACCAAGTGTACACCTAAAATTCTATGCTTGTCTGACTTTCTGCGATTTGGTTCCCCCTTTAGCTTCTTTTCCCAGATTTTGGGTTCTTAATTGAGATCCATCTGGGTGCTTGATTAACCATGTAAATGTTCTTCTGTTTGGTTTTTCCGGCTCCGCTGATCCTAACCCTGGTTTTTGGCCTTTTGGGTCTTAAATATTTCGGATGAAATCAAATCGTATGTCACTGTCTTCTCATAAATCTTCTTGGTAGGCCGAGCTTGTCAATGCCGAGCTGAGCTGCTGACAATACTGTTGGGTTTTTACTACTATTTGATTTCTCTGACATTCTGAATCCGTGAAAGCTGAATGCTTTGTCTGTGTTTTCTTGCATTTTCTGAGATTCAAGATTGTTGACTATTCATGTTCGGCTTGAAGAATTGAACTGAGGTGTGTGCGTCCATGTGCAGATCATAAGTAAGATAAAAGAAGATGGGATCAGGAGAGTGGTCCATACAAAAACGATCTGATAGTTTTAAGAACGAGGAGCTTGTGACTTTACCTGAGACAGGGTGCCTCTCAGTTATTGTTTTGGGAGCCTCTGGTGATCTTGCCAAGAAGAAGACTTTCCCTGCTCTGTTCAACCTTTACCGTCAGGTCTGTTGATCTAATCTCCAGTTGTTAGCAAGTTGGATTCTGCTTGCACCCTTTAATTTCTTTTGGATTAACTCCGCAAGGCTCATTTATTAATCTTGCATGCATGATCATCTGATCGAGTCTGCACACGGGGTTTCGGAAATAGTTTGCTGAATTCCAGTTGGTAATTGGCTTCGCATGAGCTAATGCTGTTCAGGCAGCGAGATTTTTATCAGTGCACGCAATAGGTTTATCAAATTCCTGAAAGAGTTTTCTGCTCTTTAAAGGATTTGTCTGGCATTTCATTTGCTGTATACTGAATTAGAGGCGATAACTGTGGAAAGCTTCCAGAATTGAATGGGCAAAATGACTGGGGCTGAAATTCCATTTGATGTATGAAAATCTGTTCGACAGTGCACTGACTGTAAGTTGGGCTGAGTATGTGCAGGGATTCCTTTCACCAGACGAAGTTCACATTTTTGGTTATGCTAGGACTAAAATATCGGATGATGAGCTAAGAAACCGTATTCATGGGTGAGAGAACTAGTGCCTAATCTCCTTGTTAATTGCTCTGGTACATTCTACCTGTTCTTTCATGTAATGAATAGATAAATCTAATTTGTGCTCTTCAAGTTCTTGAAGCGTCATATTCCAAGTTTTGGTATTATAATAACAAACAGATGGATGTGGTCAACAAATCAATGCTAACTTCAGGTACTTAATCCAAGAGAAGAGTCCTTCACCTCAGCATTCTGAAGATTTGTCAAAGTTCTTGCAACTGGTTAGTTTGCCTTAGCCTCTACTTGTTCATTGTTCCCAGTCTTTAGCTACTGAAACTTGCTTCTTCCTCATATGATGCTATTATCTGGAATCATACTTACACGAATCCTTGCAGATAAAATATGTGAGTGGTTCCTATGATACTGAAGAGGGCTTCAAGCGTTTGGACAAAGAGATTTCACAACACGAGATCTCAAAGAATAGCAGCGAGGGCTCATCTCGCAGACTGTTCTATCTTGCACTCCCTCCGTCTGTATATCCTCCTGTTTGCAGAATGATCAGGAAATGCTGCATGAACAAATGTACTTACATTTTAGTGTATGGATTTTGTTTTCCTCTTAGGAGTTATTGATCTTCTCTGACCTTTATGTGCAACAAATTGCTATTTTCAGCTGATCTTGGCGGATGGACCCGAATTGTTGTTGAGAAACCTTTTGGGAAAGATTTGAATTCTGCTGAGAATCTCAGTGCTCAGATAGGAGAGTTGTTTGATGAGCCTCAAATCTATCGTATCGATCATTATTTGGGGAAGGAGTTGGTGCAAAATATGGTAATTACAGGGTTTACTATATTCCATCAATTTCAATGCTATAATATAAATAAATCTAAACTTACTTCTTCTTGGTAAAAAATACAGTTGGTACTTCGTTTTGCAAACCGTTTCTTCCTACCTCTGTGGAATCGTGACAACATTGATAATGTCCAGGTGAGAGCCTCTCTTAGACTAGGGCTTTTGATGCCGATAATTATATGAATCCTCTCAGAGGCTAGCTTTCCAAACTCTTATTTGTATTTTGTTCTATGTGGTGCTATGACAGATAGTTTTCAGAGAAGATTTTGGAACTGAAGGTCGTGGTGGATATTTTGATGAATATGGGTAATGTTCCATAGATTCATCTGATTTTGTTTTTCCATAAGATGTCTACTGACATTTTCTCTGCACTAGCACTCAAAATCCTGATTTCTTTAAGCATGAGAGAAAAGCTTTTAGACTGTAACATCAGTTACACTTTTATACCAATTTAGGTTGTTTAATGAACCAGGCCTCTTCCTTAATGGTGTCCAGTAATTCCATCTATTTCTTTTTGTAGGATTATCCGGGACATAATTCAAAACCATCTGTTGCAGGTAATTTATAATCGTCATGGTGCACCCTCTTTTTCCTTCTCTTTTCTCTCAGATACATATTTCTGTATCTTTAGCTGAAGCTGCCATATTTTATTCAACTCATGTTCTTGTATCTATTTTAAACGATAGGTCCTTTGCCTGGTTGCTATGGAAAAGCCCATTTCTCTCAAGCCCGAGCATATAAGAGATGAAAAAGTGAAGGTATTTTCTGATGCTGTAACACACGAAAGTGAGAGAATCATTATGATTGTTAGAAATCCGGGAAAGCAAATACTTAGAGTTGCCATGCTTCAATGTTGTTGTAAGTTTTTACCCCATCTTTTGCCAATTTAGGTTCTACAATCAGTACTTCCAATTAGAGATGAAGAGGTGGTTTTGGGACAGTATGAGGGATACAGGGATGATCCCACTGTTCCTGATCTCTCAAACACCCCCACATTTGCAACTGTGGTTCTTCGTATACATAATGAAAGATGGGAAGGTGGGTATTGTTTGTTTACTATATCTCTCTTGAGCAAATAACACTGCTCTTCTGTTTAATTTTTGAATCAATGGACTTGACATTTTTAAGATAGCTGCCTCAACATTGGCTCATGTATGATGCTGCCTTCTCTTAACAGGTGTTCCTTTCATCCTGAAGGCAGGGAAAGCTTTAAACTCTAGGAAAGCTGAGATACGTGTCCAATTTAAAGATGTCCCTGGGGATATATTCAAATGTATGCTCCGAATGGAACATATTCTACAAGATTTTTGTGATGTCATTCAACGTTCCATCATAATAAACTCATTAACCAGCTCTGGTTTTGACTGTTTACTTGTACTGTTGCATCTTTAGGCAAAAAACAAGGAAGAAATGAATTTGTGATTCGTCTTCAACCCTCAGAAGCTATCTATATGAAGCTCACAGTAAGTGTTTTGGCTTACTATCTGAAGCTCCTTTTTCTGTTGGATATCGATATCTTTACTGAAGTTTGTCTTGCAGAGAAAAAACCACTTCTTATTCAAACTCCTTTTGGTCTCATTTCACAGGTAAAGCAGCCTGGACTGGATATGTCAACAGTGCAAAGCGAACTCGACTTGTCATATGGGCAGCGCTACCAAGGGGTCACCATTCCTGAGGCTTACGAACGCTTGATTCTTGACACGTATGGTCCCTCAGGCATATACCCTTGCTGTCAATTGAATTTAATTAGAAATTGGTTGAGGCTCCATTGTACTAGAACAATTGCAGCAGTTCCTTTGTTCTTGTTATACCTCAACACAGAAAAGCTGATAATGGGTTCGGGTTTTGCAGAATAAGGGGTGACCAGCAACATTTTGTCCGCCGGGATGAATTAAAGGTAAGATGTGCATCCGGAACATGTTTTTCTTCCACGGAACAATTTACCCACTAAACCTTAGTCGACCTTGCCTGTACTGACACCGTCAAAATGCAGATGGACCTTCAGAAGACATAGTAGAAATTTTGACCGTTGGCTGATTAGAACATTGCGTGTTTTATCAAATTATTTCAGGCTGCCTGGGAGATTTTCACACCTCTTCTACACAGAATTGACAATGGCGATATGAAGCCTATCCAATACAAGCCAGGAAGCAGAGGCCCAGCTGAGGCAGACGAGCTTCTAGCAGAGGCTGGATACGTTCAGACACACGGCTACATATGGATCCCTCCTACCTTGTAATAATACGCCGTCTGAGGCATGCCACCCACGCCATTGCTCGGGTTTCTTCTTGTTAATGTTTCTTGCCCTAAGACAAGTAATGTAAGAGTCGTATCATCTATCGTCGTATTTGTTTGGATCCATCTGCTGCATTTTTGCCCTTTGATCTGTGACTTGTGATGAGAAGGAAGGAGATGATGGTGTGTTTGTATGAAGAGTTTATAATATCAGTGTATGTGACAGTGAGGTACTCTTTTATCTTATGGATCTTGATCTTCTCTTCTGCACTGCCCATCTTGCTCAGAGTCTTTCCATATCTTATGATCCAGCAAACTGCCCATCGTGGAATGGGGTTCATCAATATTAAACCATCTTGAAGACTTGAACCAATATTCCAAACAGTGAACTGCATATAATATCACCTTATAGGTAGAGATCTTAAAAAGGGGCGGTTCGGTTCAAAATACGCCTAAAACCATTTGGCTCAATTACAATTTGGATTATTAAGCACAATGGGCTGATCCAATTACAAGTCACGATTCGAGAATATATGAACCTATCCAGAACTGTTTATAAGCAAGTTGCTTTGACATGTGAAATGTTTATTTTTTATTTTTTAAAACAAATATATATATTTTTAATTTTTAAATTGAACTACAAAATTTGTATTTGTAGAGTTTTGGTGGTTTGAATTAGTTTAATGAGAAAAATGTGCTGAATTGATTATAGTTAAATGAGTTTATTTCTTGAACTTGTTACATAATCTCTCATCAACCTAATAGGAGTGATTTAAGCGGCGGTCTGGCCAGTTAATGGTTTTTACGGGCCGATTTCGGGTCAACCCGACCCGTTTAACATCTGTACTTACATGGCTACTGAACCTCTGGTACCCTCACGCGCTGTCTATCTCGTGACGTTAGCCTCTAACTCCGAGCTAACGCTTATCCTGCCACCTCCCAGCCCAAGGATCGCAGACGCCCTCATCGACGTCCAACTCAGCAGCGTCTGGCTCTCTCAGTCCAGCGCGTGAGGCCCACGGCCTTGGTGAGCTCGCCACTACACTACCACTGGTCTTGTTCGGAGCTGTGCTCTATATAAACTAGAAGAACCCTAATTCTCACTTTCACTCTCCGCCCCAGAAGCCTCTGATTCTCCTCCTCGTCTGTATCTCAGATTCATCCACTGCGCCTTGGACACATGGGGAAGATCAAGATCGGAATTAACGGTGTTCATCACTAGATCTCTCGTCTCCTTCCCAGATCGTTTGTTAGTACTGGTGTTCGCGATATCATTTCTGTCTTCTCTTTCGTGCTAGGATTCGGAAGGATCGGCCGTCTGGTCGCCAGAGTAGCTCTGCAGAGAGACGATGTTGAGCTCGTAGCTGTTAATGATCCATTTATCACCACCGACTACATGGTAACTTCTGTTCTCTTTCGTGAACTTGCATTTCATTCGGTTTAAACCGAAGATCCGGGTCGCCTTTAGTCTGATTATCATTTGATCTGACATTAGCTCGCGTGTCTGGTCCACTTCTAAGATGATCTGAGATTGTCTAATGGTATAGCTGAAACTTATCTACTCTGTGATTAACTTCCGATGTTGGCAAAGATTAGATTTCATTTGAAAGTGCTACCGGTGAGTAATTTTTTCACCCGAGTGTGTGCTCGTCTTTTGCAGACCTATATGTTCAAGTATGACAGTGTTCACGGCCAGTGGAAGCACCATGAATTGAAAGTCAAGGACTCCAAGACCCTCCTTTTTGGCGAGAAGGCTGTTACCGTTTTTGGAATCAGGTAGTGTTTATCTGCTAATTGCTATCGGTTTCACATAGAGTCAGAATGAATTGAAATTCTTTTGTCTGGAGTATGAGATTGGCATTGATATTCTTTTAGGAACCCTGAGGAAATTCCATGGGGAGAGACAGGCGCTGAATACATTGTAGAGTCCACTGGTGTTTTCACCGACAAGGACAAAGCAGCTGCCCACTTGAAGGTTTTACACTTGCCAGAGTTAATTTGATAATATATGTTCCACAGTAAAGAGGGCCGATACAGATGTCTTATATTTAACCTTTTTCATTTTTCAAAGATTTTCTGCTGTGACTGACTGTATACATTCTTTCTGCAAAGAATTAAACTGCATCTGTCTCTCTTATGTATTTGTATGTGTTTCTTTTTCATTTTGAATTATAGGGTGGTGCCAAGAAGGTTATCATTTCTGCCCCAAGTAAGGATGCTCCCATGTTTGTCGTGGGTGTCAATGAGAAGGAATACAAGCCTGAGCTTGACGTTGTTTCCAATGCTAGCTGCACAACCAATTGCCTTGCTCCACTTGCAAAGGTACATGATTCATCTTTGATTGCATCAAATAATTGCATTTGCCTTGAATTCGTGGTTGGATTGTGTGGCTTATTTTCTTTTCAAATTTGTAATTTGGTAGGTTATCCATGACAAGTTCGGTATTGTGGAAGGCCTCATGACTACTGTCCACTCTATCACAGGTCAGTGTCTGCTTAGGGATCTATTGTTGTTTTCCTTGTGCAAAACTCTTGAATAATTTGTTATATTTTGCAGCCACACAAAAAACTGTTGATGGACCATCAATGAAGGATTGGAGAGGTGGCAGAGCTGCTTCATTCAACATCATTCCTAGCAGTACAGGGGCCGCAAAGGTATGCTGTATTTATTTTGCACAAAGTTGGTGCATTTTTATCAGGAATTGGCTGTGGCAACTTCTTGTCTGAGACAACTTTCATGTACTATGTGTTGCAGGCTGTTGGAAAAGTATTGCCAGCACTCAATGGAAAGTTGACTGGAATGGCTTTCCGTGTTCCCACTGTTGATGTTTCAGTGGTAGACCTTACTGTGAGACTTGAGAAACAAGCCACTTATGATGAGATCAAAGCTGCAATCAAGTAAGGAAATTGTTCGTAGTAGAATTTACTTCTATCTGCATATGTCCATGCATAGGATGAAGAAAGACTCATCCTTGATTTATTAGTGGGCTCATATTCTATTCTCTGTGCTTTTTCTGTTGCGATTTATGTGGCATAGAGAGGAATCCGAGGGGAAACTGAAGGGAATTCTTGGCTACACAGAGGATGATGTGGTGTCAACTGACTTTGTGGGTGACAACAGGTGATGATTTATTCCTCATTAAATGAATTTACTTTATTGATATAGCAGTACATGCTTGGTTGATATCAAGCCTTATTTTTCGCCCCTTTGGTTAATTTGATTTTGATGACTTCAGTGTTAAATCTCTTTCTTTTTACTTTATATTCCTTTCTTTTCTACTATTGATTTGCTGTTCTGTGGCTGATCCTCGCAGGTCAAGCATCTTTGATGCCAAGGCTGGAATTGCTTTGAGCAAGAACTTTGTGAAGCTTGTCTCTTGGTACGACAATGAAATGGGCTACAGGTAATCAGAAATTCTTTGTCTACCCATGCATCTCAATAGCTGCGTCATCTTGTAAGACTTTTACAATCTTTATGCTGGTAATTCTAAGTTGCATTCATTTCCTATTTTTCTTGCCTTATGATGGGGTTTCCGTCAACTGCTTTCCTTGATGGTAGAATTACACTGAACATGAATGAAAATTGTGATTTATTTGTTAACAAAGAATACACTATATCTTAGAACAAGGGATTCACCTAGTCTTTCCTAACGAGGAAAAAAGGTCAAAAATTTTCAATGCCAATACCTAATAATGTCACCTAGCTTTCAAGATAGTAAAAATACAGACCCATGGGAGTCACACTAAGTTTACTCCGCTGCTCTCAGGTAGTGCTTCACGTTCATGTGGTGTTCTTGATAATTGGTCGACATGCACAATGATTGGGCTATACATTGGCACTGCACATGATGTTTGCCACATTTTAACAGATATATTCTTGGTTGTTGCAGCACTCGTGTCATCGACTTGATCTGCCACATTGCCTCTGTCCAGTAAGAGCACTCTGGGGGTTATGTTCCCTTCATCGACACACAGTACCGCTGCTTGATGTTTTTGTTTATGCTTAACTGGAGAGACAGTTTAACTGAATTCGGAATGATTGAGGGTTGTTGATGACCCGCTGCGTGATGTTTTGTTTTGCTTTCTAATTCTCTCTCGATACATTCAACCCTCGGATGGATTCTACTACCATGTTCTAAGAGTAGCTTCTGGGAAAAATAATCTGTGCCACTTTTTGGTCCCATTCGATGACGCTTCCATTACCCTCTATAGAAGCATGAACGATTCCGACGTTACCGACTTGAAGGTGTTCGTCCTTTGTTGTGGAAAAGTTTGAGGTTGGTCCGGTACAATTTTAACCGATGGAACACGTGGTGGCGTGAGAGCTATTGCTGGCCAATGCACCTGACATTAACTAGGCCTCGGTTGGGCCGAGCTATCTTCTCGGCTCTATTTGGCCCGTCTACTGCTAGGGGCCGCTCCTGAAGGGAGATGTTGAGCAACAGTGGGTCCAGCCTGAAGTTACATATGCTCAACTGGGCCCATCATGGCCCAAACTAAAGTAGTTTGTGAACTGGGGATTTCGGCCCAATAGTCAATCTCTCTCAGAGTTGGCATCAACATCCACGATTCAGGAGTTCCGAGCAGAAGATCTTTGTCCGGCAAGTCGGCCCATTAAGTTTCATTTGGGCTTGGTTCGACATCGGAGGCCTCGACCTCCTAAGGTCTTAGTGCACCACGTGGCTAGGAGAGGTGTAATTAATAAAAATCAAATAAATCTCTTAAAATCCTAATAAATCTCAATATACGTCGTCGTCGTCTCTGCCTCTCACGGTTCCAGCGCGAACCCGACGACCCCGGTGAATGCGCCATCACCACTTGTCATGTTCTGATCTGTCCTTTATATATGTCAGCAGAACCCTAATCTTCACTCCCTAACTCCGCTCCAGAAGCCTCCTCTGTTTCTCCGCCTCATCTGCATCTAAGATTCAACAACTCCGCGTCGGATCCATGGGGAAGATCAAGATCGGAATTAACGGTACTTGCTTATAGATCTTTCGTCTCCTTCCCGGGTCGTTTCTTTGTGCTGCTGCTGTACGGGATATCATTTCTGTCTTCCCTCTTGTGCCAGGATTCGGACGGATCGGCCGTCTGGTCGCTAGGGTAGCTCTGCAGAGAGATGACGTTGAGCTCGTCGCTGTTAACGATCCCTTTATCACGACCGACTACATGGTAACTTCTGTTCTCTTTCGTGGACTCGCATTTCCCTCGGTTTAAACTGAGGATCCGTGTCTCTTTTAGCCTGGTGACCTCTTGATCTGACATACGCTTGTGTTTCTGGTCCGCTGCAAAAATAATCTGAGATTGTCTAACGATATAGCTGGAATGTTGCTGCTTCATCATTGGCGTCCTGTACGCTTTGATTGTCCTTCAGATGGCGGCAAGATTGATTAGATTTCATTTGAAAGTGCTGCCGACATGTGCTTGTATCACAGATTTTTTGCTCTTCTGCAGACATACATGTTCAAGTATGACAGTGTTCACGGTCAGTGGAAGAACCATGAATTGAAAGTCAAGGACTCCAAGACCCTCCTTTTCGGCGACAAGCCTGTCTCTGTTTTTGGAATCAGGTAGCTTTTTGCTGCTAACTGTGTCCAGTCTCACCTAGAGACCTGAACTGATGGGACTTCATCTTTCTGGAGTCTGAGATTGACATTGAAATTGTTTTAGGAACCCTGAGGAGATCCCGTGGGGAGAGACTGGAGCTGATTACATTGTGGAGTCCACTGGTGTTTTCACCGACAAGGACAAAGCAGCTGCCCACTTGAAGGTTTTTCTCTTGCGGATTTTAGTTGATAATATATCTCACTGACAGATTTCCTATTTTTAATTGTTTTCATTTTTCAAGGCGTTTCTGCTGGGAGTGACTGTAAACATTCTTTCTGGAAATAATTAAATTGTGTTTGTCTCTATCGTGTCTTGATGTGTTCTTTTTCTGTTTAAATTATAGGGCGGTGCCAAGAAGGTTATCATTTCTGCCCCGAGTAAGGATGCTCCCATGTTTGTTGTGGGTGTCAACGAGAAGGAATACAAGCCTGAGCTTGACGTTGTTTCCAATGCTAGCTGCACAACCAATTGCCTTGCCCCACTTGCGAAGGTACATGATTCATCATTGGTTGTGTCAAATAATTGCCTTTGCCTTGAATTGGAGGTTGGATTTATGTGGCTCATTGTTTCTGATTATGTGATTTGCTAGGTTATCCATGACAAGTTTGGAATTGTGGAAGGCCTCATGACTACTGTCCACTCCATCACAGGTCAATGTCTGCCAGAGATTCATTGTTGTTTTCCTTCGGGAAAACTTGTTAACTAATCCTTTATATTTTGCAGCCACACAAAAAACTGTTGATGGACCATCAATGAAGGATTGGAGAGGTGGCAGAGCTGCCTCATTCAATATCATTCCCAGCAGCACTGGTGCTGCAAAGGTATGCTGCATCTCTTTTGCACAACGTTGGTGCCTTTCTGATCAGGAATTGCTCTGGTAAAGTCTTGCCTGAGATCACTTATATGTAATATGTCTTGCAGGCTGTTGGAAAAGTATTGCCAGCACTCAATGGAAAGCTGACTGGAATGGCTTTCCGTGTACCCACTGTTGATGTTTCAGTGGTTGACCTTACTGTGAGACTCGAGAAAGAAGCCTCTTATGATGAGATCAAAGCTGCAATCAAGTAAGGAAATTGTTCTGAGTAGAATTTGCTTCTGAAAAGTTTCTCTGTCTGCATGTATCCATCCATAGGTTGAAGAAAGAATCATCCTTGATTTATTAGTGGGCTCATACTTTCTATTCTATATGCTTATCTTGTCACTATTTATGTGGCATAGAGAGGAATCCGAGGGGAAACTGAGGGGAATCCTTGGCTACACTGAGGATGATGTGGTGTCTACTGACTTTGTGGGTGACAACAGGTGAGGATTCATTCCGTTTAATGTATTTGCTGTACTGATACAGCTGTACGTGCCTGTTGGATGTTTATGTTTTACCCTTTTTATGTCAGTTTGTCTTTGATGAGTCTTAAATCCTTCTTTTGCACACTTTTTTTGTATCCCTTCCCTTTCCGCTATTGATTTTCTGTTCTTTGGCTGATCCTCACAGGTCAAGCATCTTTGATGCCAAGGCTGGAATTGCTTTGAGCAAGAACTTTGTGAAGCTTGTCTCCTGGTACGACAATGAGATGGGCTACAGGTAATCTGAAATTCTTTGTCTACTCATCTGTCTCAATAGCTGCACCATCTCATAATTAATGCTGGGAATTCTATGCTGCGTCCATTTCGTAGTTTTCTTGCTTGATAATGGGGGTTCTTTGGAGTGCTTTTCTTGATAGTAGAAATAACGCTCTGAGCCTGAATAAAAATTGTAATTGATTTGGTAACAAAGTACACGTTATATCTTAAGAGAAGGGCTGCACCAGCGCCTGGTCTTCATAAAAGAGAGGATGAAAGCCAGAAATTTCCCAATGCGAATGTGGAGTATGCACTTAGGTTTAAATAGTTATGCTAAGTTAACTAGCTACGCAGCTCTAAGATAGTGTTTCCTGTTCGTTTGTTCTCATTAATTTGTCAAAACATGCATGAACATTGTGACGTACTTTGACATTGCGTGTCCATTAAGTATTTTGTCGTATCTTAATAAATTCTGTCCTGCCTATTCTTTTTGGGTTGCAGCACTCGTGTCATCGACTTGATCTGCCACATCGCCTCTGCCCAGTGAGAGCATTCTCGGGGTTGGACTCCCTCCCATCATCGACAGAGACAATACCGTTGCTTGATGTTGTTGTTTACGCATAATTGAGGGTTGGGTGATGGTCCTCTGGGTGAGATGTTTTGTTCTGTGGTCTAGTTCTCTCCCTTTGATTGAACATCTAAAACTCTGATCCATGCTCGAATAGTTGTTGGCTTTTGGTAATAAATCCATTGTCCCCGGCGTTCCCCTCTTAAAATGTATGCCTTTGCTTGCTGTGTCGACACATTGGAGGGAATCGTACCTGTGACGTTGTCCGTGGCTCAGTTGGGCGCATGTCGGGGTAGACGGGGCCTAGGTGGGCTTGATGGAACTTAATGGGCTTGACTAGGCCCATCATGGCCCAACTGGAATAGTTGGTCAACTAGGAGTTTCTGCCCCCTCTCTCTAGAACATCCGCCGAGATTCAGGAGCTCCGAGCAGATCTTTTTGTTCTGAAGGTTGACCCATNACCGAGAGCAGATCTTTTTGTTCTGAAGGTTGACCCATTGAGTTCCCATTTGGGCTCGGTAGGCAGTCGTAACCGAGGCCTCAACATCCTGAGCTGAGAGTGCGCCACGTGGCAAGGAGAAGGTGATTAATTAAAATAATTGAACGAGTGATCCTAATAAATCCTAAATCACGGACTTTTGAGCGCCGGAAGAAAATTTTTGAGATTGGGTAATGGAGGCATCGTAGGTAAATAGCTGACAGGTGGCGATGCGTGGAAGCTCCGTTAGGTGATCAAGGTGGGGAGGCAATCCGGCGCCAGCACTGCCTAAAAGCAAGGACACGTGGTGGTTCCTCAGTCCGTACGCTCTGTGGAGCCAACTGGATAAAAAGGGAAAAAAGAAGAGGCTATATAAAAGAAAGAGAAAGAAGGTAAATGTTGCACAGAGTAGACACGTGGTCTGTTGGAATTCGACAGAAATGGAGCAGCGTACCCGATCTGGGAACGTGAGACTTCTGTTTTTCCCACGCGAAATCCATCGCATGAGAAACACGCGAGAGAGAGAGAGAGAGGGGGGTGTGGGGGAAGTACTTTTCATGCTGGAATGCGAGGCACACGCGCTGACCCCGCGAATGTGATTGGATCCCCGAGTCCCTAGTCGGGGGGTCAGCCGGATGAGGACGCGTGGACGGTTCCGATTTCAAACTCCCAATTGCGGATCTGAGGAGCGATCTCTCAGACGTCATCTTGGACGATGGAAACGGGATGTTATGTCTCTTTTGTCTTTTACACTGACTTTTTCTTTTCTTTTCTTTTTTCTTTGGTTGGGCTGATGCACACTATCTCACATGTGGACGCATGTTACATCACAATTGATCGATACTCAACTCACACTATATCCGATTTGGGATATTATACTCTTTATTTTCATCCATACATACCACCCATTATTTCACCCGGTAAAAATATTAAATTATTTCTAATAATTAATATTCATTATATGAGCAAATAGAGTTTAGTGTAATTTATTTTTTTCTCCGTTTGTTATTATATGAAGTTTTTATGCTAGGGTGTGATTGCACACTGTCCATCGCACCTGACACTCTAGACTGATGGGTCGTTCTTGGTGGGCAAACCTACAGATAGATCTTGGGGAATCGATTTGCCCTCCAGAACCGTACGTGCATGGCCAATTCACTGATGGGATAATGGTATAGGAAAACCGAATCAAAATGACCACGTTGACGACAGCCGTAATAATTCGAGTGCTGAGTACGTCTAGAGTAAGGACCGGCTCAGAGTTCCCCCCGACACGCTCCAAGGTGTCGTCGTGCCCATGTAGTTATTACACCTTCGAAGTGCAGTAGAACTAGTGATGACACCAAAAGATGATCTCCCAGATCTCAAATCTCTTACTTTAGCTACACTGCTCACCATATCGCCAACGTTATCATCATTCGACTCACATCCAGTGGAGACATGCGACACGGCATGCGATAACATTGACACATGAAAACACACCGCACGGTAGACCACGGTGGACATTGAGGTTAATCACAGATGATTACATCAGGCAAGACGGTCTCTCTCCCTCCCTCTTCCCATTCCTGGGACGACGCACAAAGAACAGATGATGAGTACGTGTCCTCCTCATTGACTTACTCAGACTCTTCCATGATGTTCATGTTACTACTATTCCTACCTTAGACGGGGGCAGCACGTTTCATTTCTCGAGTCTAATTGGACCCCATTGCAGACCCCGATCGACTACTGCTCCACTCTATACCACAGTCCTGGTCTAATCAGATTTTTACCTTTCGAGCACGTTATCCGTCACCTCCGCCCTCGAGTCTCTGAGTATTTATTCCTACGTTCATCATTGCCATTGGCGGGACTACCACCTGCCACAATTGTTATCGAGTCAAGGGTTAGGGAAATCTAAGATCGTAGTTCACACAGCACAGTGGAGTGGTAAATCTAGAGCGTACATGTACCTGATGGATGTACGGTGGGCGGGCGATGGTCTCCGCCGACTCCATGAGTTCTCGTGTCCTTTTTTCTTTCCTTTTGGGGGTCGTCGTTGTTCAAAACCCTAAGCTGAGAGCAGCCTCCACGTCGAGCCGCCATGCAAACCCTCCCCAGTCCAACCTCCAGACATCGCATGGCACCAGCTTTGAGTACCTCCCGTTGCGCCACGTGTGCTCCACCCTCACCTGGCATGCGAACGCCGCGCTCCGCCACGGCAGCTCCTTACTCGCCGCCACCTCCACCCTCACCTCCACCTCCTCCCCGCTCTTGCCGCCGCCTGTCACCAGCTCCGCGTAGGCCGCGTTCAGCCACCGGACCCTGTTCAGGGAATCCGTCACGAACGCTGGGCACTTGTCCAGCTCCAGGCTCCTCAGCCTCTCCACGTCCGTGCTCCCCAGGCTTCCTCCCGATCCCATGCACGCGCCCCCCACGCTCTCCACCGTCACGCGCGACTCCACCACCGCCCGACCCGACGCTCCGATCTCTTCGCCGCCGATCGTTAGAGCTCCAACTTCCTCAAATCCCGCTCGCGAGTCCGGACGGCGACCGTCTGTACATCCCGCGCCTGCTGACTCCCGATCTTCTTCCCTTCCAGGCAGGAGCTGCAGGGTCGCGGCGTTGTCGGCCGCGGCAGATCCCGTTCCTCCGTTTCCAACGGCGTCAGATCTGCTGATCTTTCCGTCCCGAGCACTTTTCTTCCGAACCCTAACGCGATACCTTCTCTTCACCCTTCTCCTCGACGCCGCTCCTCCGGGGCCCTCCGCCGGAAAGGCACCGGAGAACTGCTTCCCGTCAGCCGGCTTCGGCGCTATCGGCCTGAATCTGAGCATTATCGGGCCGATTACCGACCTATCTCCTGCACCACCACCCCCAAAGCCCCTCGAGCTGCCGCCTGCCACCGCCGTCCTTTCCCTCCGATCTCAAGCTAAATCCTTAGATTCCCATCTCTCTCCCTCTCCTGAATCTCCACACAAATACACACACTCTCTCTCTCTCTCTCTCTCTCAATCGGTTTGCCCCTCAGACGATAATAGCGGCTGGCAACGGTAGCTGGGTGATGAGTCACCACGTGTCTAGGGAACCCGAGGGAGCTGATTGGCTGGGGGCTGCTGACGGTGGGGCCCAGTGAAAAGTCGGCCCCACCACCATCCCCAATTTCCCCACCTCCATCCATCATGATCCACATAATCAAAGCTGGCTCATGATTGGTCCACCCACCAGCCAATCACTGGCCGCTAGGTGTCGAGCACTCCGGGAAAAGAGGCGGACACGCGGCAACGTATCCGTACTAGGCATTATTCTTTTCATTTGAAGTGACAATGAGAAGCTGATCAACATGTGTCAAGTTAGCTACTTTCATACTCTCTCTTTTTTTTTCTTAATTAATTTTTAAAATATTAAAACATAAATATTTTAGATATAATTAATCCATTTAAAAAAAATTTCTCTCAACTTTTTTTTTATTATAAACATTTTTCACAGGTCCACGGAGGAGAGTTTATCCTCTGATCTCCCACCTTCCTCAAATTCTTTCATTGCTTTTAAATTCCAGTTTTCTGGGAATGGAATACTGACCTTTGTCGGTCGAGTCCGGATGGGCCGATTTTGTCAGGCTGATTGATGGGCCGCATCTAGCTTAGGCCCATTTTATTTTATGGGCTGATGGGCTTCGAGAAATTAATGGGCCGAATGGATAGGATCATCGAAGAATGACGCAAATTTTGGGGTAGAAAGTATAATTAATGTGAAATTAGGGGCAAATTCTAAAACTTTCGGCCCCTTGATTTGATTTGATTTGTTTTGGTTTTTTTTTCTTTTAATTCTCCTCTAATTCTCAGTTTGAATTTGGGATGAGAATAGAAATCTCGTAATTAATCGGTGCGGAATGAAATTTTCCCTTCCGTAGATCCTAAGAAAGGAGAAGAGTTAAAAAGCCTTGCAACACAAGCTACTCGTTTGTCAATGAACCAAAACCAGTGACGTCTGCAAGGTTTTCCCGATCCCTGCAAGAAGTAGAAGAACCAGAGCAGAAGGTGAGTAAGAAAGATTCTTATCTGCTACATTTGCCGATATCCCAGCACCTGGATGGGAATGGGAAGAGGTGCCAGCAGCTCCTGTGCCTCGTCTCCATGGAGCTGGCTTTACAGATCGGGAATCCTTTCTGGCTGTGTCTCTGCAGGATGCCACCCTTGACTGGGTGGGTGTGGAAGAAAAGCCACTTCTCTGCGTCTCTTTGTTGAAAGTAGGACAGACAACTAGTTTTGCGTTGGTTGAATTTGGATTAACCTGGAGACTGGTGGATTGAAAAACAAAGTTTATGTCAATTCATAAAATGCAGTGATTTATCGATATTTGCCTGCCCAGAGTTGCACACTTCTTGCTCTGGAGACTGGAAATTTTCTGGCTCTTCCGAGGATGTTTTTTCTGATCCAAGATGTTCTGTGAAGTGTGGTGCAATGAAGATTTCTATCTAGAGAATTGGAAAACTTTCCTCATCATTACCAGACCGAAGGAAACCATGCGCACAGGCTAAGTGGAGAGAGGCTTTGGACTTTAAGCTTCTGTCATTTGTCAGAGGGCCACCATATCCATCTACAGCATTGCACAGCCTGAAACTCCAAGAACAATGCGGAAGAAGAGAAGATTGAGGACTTCTAATCCTAACATCATATGCTAATGGTCCGTCATTTATCATCTCTCTCCGTCTCAGGCGCATTCTCGTGTTGACATGTTCAATTGTACCAGTAATACATGGGGAGGGAGGTTCGACATGCCGTAAGAGATGGCGCATTCTCGTTTGGGAATGGCAACTGATGTAAGATACATCTATGTTGTCTCTGGACAACATGCGTAGAGGACCTGTTGTCCGTACCTTCTTGCTTGATCCTACTAAAACAAAGAAATGGAGCAAGATGCCACCTTTACCAGCCCCTAGGCATGTAGGCTTCACTTTCTCACTAGAAAAAGAAGGAACAACTAGATAAAACCGATGCCTTCCCAACCCATAACACATAGTAGGAACTGGAGACTGAACAGAGGAAATGATTTATGGAGACTGCAGTGGGAATTGGGATTTTGCTTAGATCTGTGGTCTCTTGGGGCATTGTAGACTGAGGCTTGACTTGGGAGTAGTCCCTCATCCACAAAAAACAAAGGAACGAAAAACAAAATCTGTGGATGAGTAAGAGAAAATCTCTGCATTGTCTAAAATCCAAAGGAAATATGTTCATTAATTAGTACTCTTCATTTCAGGCATGCTCCGGCAACACAACTGTGGAGAGGGAGACTACATGTGATGGGTGGAAGCAAAGAGAATCGCCACACACCAGGTGAAAAGCATTGAAGTCTTGCAGTCAAGGATGGTAAAGTACTGGAAAATGAATGGCAAACAGAAATCCCGATTCCTCGATGACGGCCACAAAGGGGTGAATTTCCTTCTAAAACTTACCATAACCAGATTTGCTCTTTTCACTGGAGGTCAAGCCGGTGATTTTTTGGCAAATCCTGGTCCTCGAGTCCGTTCCTTGAATGCTCTGCCACTTAATCATTGATATTCTTTTTAGGATTGAATTGAAAATTTCAGTTCTTTTCCTTTCTGAGGTAGTGTATGGTGACGTTTATGTGCTGGACGAGGAGATGAAGTGGACAATCTTATTAACTCCCATGCCGAATCCAAACTCTCATATAGAGTTCTCTTGGGTCATTGTCAACAATTCCATCATCATCACTGGAAGTACAACAGAGAAGCACCCGGTGACTAAGAGGATGATCCTTGTCGGGGGAGATTTTCCAGTTTCATCTCGACTCAATGGTATGATCCTTCCATCCAAAAGAGAGAACTGCTTATATCACTGTGCAAGTACAACGAGTTCTCAGCATAACTCGCAAAGTTTTCATCTTCTTCTTTCCTGCCCGATCTGTCCTTCGCTAATCATGATCTGTAAGTGCATTGCCTGTATCTTAAGTCAGCATTTAAGTCCCAAGGGTGAGATCTTGGCATGAGACCAGCTCCACTGAAAACCTGTTGCAGCAAAGATTGAGGTCGTAAATATGATCAGGCGAAGTACACAGGCAGGCATACTTCGTCGGATCCCCTTTTCTGCCAGATTCGACGGGAATCCATGAGGTGCCATCGTGGATAACTCTCTTGGAGGCTGCGAAGATGCTTCTTCCGCCAATCATCGAGTGGAGAGTTGCATCTAGCTCCTCCGCTGGACCTGTAGGACTTGTCGACTGCTAATGGGCACCCAGTCAAGTACGACTGAGACGAGATTGTCGGCAGACAATTCGGAGAAACCTGTCGGAGGAACCAGTACGTGTGCCGAACTCAAGCTCGGGCTCACTCGGACAAGCCCATTCCCATTGAGGGCCCAAATGTTACTTAATCGGCCCATCAAGCGTATCCGTAAGCCCGAATTCAGAAACGATGACCCGAGCTCATAAGCCCACGACTCTCTCTCTCTCTCTCTCTCTCTCTCTCTTTCACATCTCGAAGGCCTCCGTTGTCGAGTGGCAACTGGCAAACCCGCCAGCTTCCGTCCGTCGTAGCCACCTCCTCGTGGGAGCTCAGCGCTCTTGCTCTCGACTTTGGAAGTTTTCAATTCGACTCACAATCAGCATTGCTCCTCCATAATTCATGATCTTCGAAGGCTGTACTTGGATCTGAGTTGACCGAACCTCCGGCAAATGGACATCCTCTTCGCTCAGATCCAGGCGGACCTCCGCTCGAATGATGCCCTCCGGCAGTCAGGAGCCCTACTCCAGGCCCTGCAGCAGTCCGCAGCCGGCCGCGACATCTCTGTGATTGCCAAATCTGCCGTTGAGGAGATCGTCGCCTCCCCGGCTTCAGCCGTCTGCAAGAAGCTTGCATTCGATCTTATCCGCTCCACTCGTCTTACGGCCGACCTGTGGGAGACCGTCTGCACTGGAATCCGCACGGACCTCGACTTCCCGGATCCCGATGTCACCGCCGCAGCGGTCTCC
This sequence comes from Sonneratia caseolaris, assembly GCA_900006705.1. Lineage (NCBI taxonomy): Eukaryota > Viridiplantae > Streptophyta > Magnoliopsida > Myrtales > Lythraceae > Sonneratia > Sonneratia caseolaris. The sequence continues at coordinate 74,845 of CXYZ01005805.1, forward strand.
ATCCTAGCTGCCATCCCTTCCCATCACCTTTCCAGGCTCATCACCAATTATCACCAGAAGATTAACAACTGCTTCGACTCTCACAGTGATAATCTGCGGTTTTCCATTACCGAGACTCTTGGCTGCATTCTAGCTCGTGATGACCTTGTCACGCTTTGTGAAAATAATGTCAGCTTGCTCGATAGGGTATCTAATTGGTGGGCACGGATTGGGCAAAACATGCTCGACCGAGCAGATAATGTTTCAAAAGTGGCTTTTGAATCGGTTGGGAGATTGTTCCACGAGTTTGATAACAAGAAGATGAGTCGATTGGCGGGTGATAAGTTAGTTGACAGCGAAAATTCACTGTCAATCAGGTCAAATTGGGTCTCTTCAATGATGGATTTTGTGTGGAACAAGAGAAATGCCCTGATGGCAAGATCGTTGGTTTTACCAGTGGAGAGCTTCAGAGCTACGGTTTTCCCACTTGTGTACGCAGTGAAGGGAGTTGCTTCTGGCTCCATAGCGATCGTGAAGAAGCTCTCAAAGAGTAACAACAATGTCAGTGTACTTGATGCAAATAATGCCGAGAGATTAGTTGGCGTGTCTGATGTAGTCACTCATCTGGCTCCTTTCTTGGCATCTTCACTGGATCCGGCTTTGATTTTTGAAGTTGGGATTAATATGTTGTACTTGGCTGATGTACCTGGAGGGAAGCCTGAGTGGGCTTCACAATCCATTATTGCAATCCTCACACTTTGGGACAGGCAAGAGTTCGCTTCTGCCAGAGAGAGTATTGTTAGGGCTGTCGTCACCACTCTGCACCTTCTTGAACTTCACACGCAGGTAACGCTGATCCTTTTGCTGCTTATTCTTTTTTACCTGACCGGGCTGATTGTGCATAAATCAGTGTGAAACATAGGTTTGCGGGTATTATTAGGAGTTATGATATCTTAATTCTGTAATGATATGAAACTTCGGAATGCCCTAGCACATTTTAGCAGACTGGAACTCCAAAAAAGGTCGTGGGGAATGCGTGGGCCTCCAATTCTGATTTTCTTGATCATGGGCAGAAAATCTTCATTTAAATAAATTCTGATGAGTTACTACTCGATCACATTCTATATCAATAAGAAATGTATAAATCATTTAAACGTTATGATCTTGGCAAGATGATCTCAGAGTTGGTAATTGTTTGGATAAATGTATACTTTTATGGTGAGGCTGAAAGAATTTGCACTCCTAATTCAGGTTTCTGTCAAGGTCATAATTGCTTTGCAGATCCATAAATTTGATTGTAAAGTTGTATGCATTTCACAAAGTAGCTGACACTATCAATCTACCTGCTTGAAGGTTTCGCTATTTAAGAGGCTGCTTCTTATGGTAAGAAATTTGCGAGCTGAGTCGGATCGCATGCATGCTCTGGCTTGTATATGCCGAACAGCTCTATGTGTTGACCTTTTTGCAAAGGAAAGCATACGAAGGGGTCAGAAGCCTCTCCCAGGGACTGGCATTGTCTCGCTCTTTGAAGATGCAAGAATAAAAGATGATCTTAATATTGTGACAAGTAAAAGCTTGTTCAGGGAGGAGCTAGTGGCATCACTGGTGGAGAGTTGCTTTCAGTTGTCATTACCTTTGCCTGAACAGAAAAACTCTGGTATGGAGGGCAGAGTCATTGGAGCCTTGGCATATGGAACTGGTTATGGTGCACTTAACTGGACAGAGCCAGCTTTAGAGGTGGTGGAAGTATGCAGACCCTGTGTCAAATGGGACTGTGATGGCCGTACCTATGCAATTGATTGCTATTTGAAATTGCTGGTCAGGTTGTGTTATATATATGATACCAGAGGAGGTGTAAAAAGAGTAAAGGATGGAGCTTCTCAGGATCAAATTTTGAACGAGACAAGGTTGCAGAACTTGCAACGTGAACTTGTGAAGGATCTGCGTGAAGTATGTTCATGGTTCTTGAGAAGCATTGGGCTGCTATCTTATGTCTTTCTTTTGAAAAATGTGAAATTCTTGCATTTTGATGCAGTGAAATTTGGCAGTTCTTTTTGGAGGAACAATGATTTCCCCAAGCATTTTCTGATTCTTTAGTTTTTTTGGGGGGGTAAAATTACAGGTGTAAGTTTAAATATGAATATTTTGCTAGAAACTTCTTTAGGTATACAAAAATTTTGTAGTTTTCATTTGTTGAAATTTCTGTGTAAATCCTGTACAGTATTGAACTCACGTATCCTAGAAAGGACAAAGAAGAAGTTGGATTTTCCCTTTCATCGACTTCTATGTTTAATGCAAGGTCTAATTATGGTCTGGATTTTGACCACTTATTTTTCTTCTGGCTGTATATATTTGTGCTTGTTATGGTGTATTTAACAGCTTTTATTTTATTTTATTTTTTTATGGCAGGTGACTGCTCCAAGGATATGTGCCAGACTTATTTGGGCTATTGCTGAGCACATAGATTTAGAAGGATTAGACCCACTTTTAGCTGATGATCCAGAAGATCCTCTTAATATCATTATTTCAAATGTCCACAAAGTTCTCTTCAACATAGATGCATCAGCAGACACATCAAATAGACTTCAAGATGTACAGGCTGTTCTTTTGAGCGTTCAACGACTGGGATCACGCCATCCTCGGGCTGGTGTATTACTAACAAAAGAGCTGGAAGAGTTTAGAGCTAGCAATGTGGCTGATTCTGTCAATAAGCATCAGAGCCGCATGATATTGCAGAGAATTAAATATGTCTCAACTCATCCAGATGACAAGTAAGATTGGAAGCTCCAACAAGACTCAACTAAAAATAACTGAATTTTCTTATTTGGTTCAGATAAAGATGAGCTTCTGTAATCTCTAGAGTTACTGATATAAATGGAATGATGGCTCTTTTTAGGTGGGCTGGAGTTAGTGAAGCCAGAGGAGATTATCCATTTAGCCACCACAAGCTTACTGTTCAGTTCTATGAAGCGGCTGCAGCTCAGGACCGAAAATTGGAAGGTTTGGTTCACAAGGCGATCTTGGAGCTCTGGAGACCACAGCCTAGTGAGTTAACTCAATTGCTGACTAAAGGAATTGACTCATCCTCATTGAGGGTTCCTCCAGCTGCAATTCCTTTGAGTGGTAGTAGTGACCCTTGTTATATTGAAGCTTATCATTTGGCTGACTCTGGTGATGGAAGGATTAGTTTACATTTGAAGGTGGTCTTCTCTCCTCCTTTCTCTTAAGAACTTTAATGCCCAAATAAGATCTCGAAGTATCTAATGGAAATTGACAGTGGTATAAGAGAGTCTGTTCATATTTTTACACGGGAATTGAAATAAAATGGTCCACAAAAAATTAATAAAGAATGAGAAGATCAGTTTTTCAGTTCATGGTTGCTTGTGTTGCAAAGAAGCCTCATGTTTTTTACCTATAGTTTAAATTGCTTGGTTGTGATACTTTATTGTCCATTGTTTGTATTTGCAGGTACTAAATTTAACTGAACTCGAACTCAATCGAGTAGATGTAAGGGTTGGATTATCTGGAGCTTTGTACTATATGGATGGATCACCCCAAGCAGTGAGGCAATTGCACAATCTTGTTTCACAGGTACTTCCCTGCTTTTTCTGTTGGTTATATTATGCTTTTCCACCTAATCTGCAGCATGCTTGCTCTGTACTTGCACAGTAACATATATAGCCTTTATGAGTTTCACTTTTGTCATATATGGTTGGAAATTGGGCAATGGCAATCTGATCTTGTTTCTGGGCGATCTGATCTGTTTCAGGATCCTGTTCTCTGTAGTGTCACTGTCGGTGTCTCTCATTTTGAGAAAGGTGCCTTGTGGGTTCAAGTTCTGTACTATCCCTTCTACGGTAGTGGTGCTGCAGGAGATTATGATGGTGACTATGCTGAGGAGGATCCACAAATTGTGCGACAGAAGCGAAGCTTACGTCCTGAATTAGGAGAACCTGTCATTTTAAGGTGTCAGCCCTACAAAATTCCTCTGACGGAGCTTCTTCTGCCCCACAAGGTTTCACCTGTAGAATATTTCCGCCTGTGGCCAAGTTTACCGGCTATCATTGAGCTAACTGGTACATATACTTATGAGGGCAGTGGCTTCAAAGCCACAGCTGCACAACAATATGGGGCCTCTCCTTTCCTCAGTGGATTGAAATCTCTGTCCTCCAAGCCCTTCCACAAAGTCTGCTCACATGTAATACGCACTGTGGCTGGGTTTCAGGTTAGGTCTATGGTCTTAGTCATTCTTTGCAGTGATACTCCTCATTTGGTTTCGTTGGTCCACCCTAAAATTATGATTAGTTTATGTGGAAAAATGGTAGAGGTTCAGAAATGGTATTCAATCCTGGTTGACTTAGAGCTTTAAAGAGAATGTAAAATGAAACTAGTTCATACATGTAGAGATATTCGGAGATTGAAACGAATAGACCTTACAGTAAATAACTAATTGGTTGAGTAAGCTATGCGAAATTCCTGTGAACATTAGCAGGCCAAGGTACCTATGGACATAGAATATATATATATATATATACTGATCATACAAAAGTTGACAAATACATAGATATTTGCATGTGCGACATATACTTTCATTTCCGGGGATGATATACTTTGGTCAGATATAGGTAGATGGACTCACGCTTATAAATGTTGATCAGGAATCTGTATATATATGCATATCATGTTGGCTTGAAAGAGTGGCCTGGGACTCTCGTAAAATACTTTGTGCTCTGGGATTGCTACTTGGGAAATTGCATGGTCAGACTGAGCCATTGAGTATTACTAGAGTGACCAAGGCCAGGCTTTTCTTCAACAGTGGGTCAAGTTCAGGCACAGTTGGTCCATTGGTTGTTGTTCAACGTGCAATGGTTGCCTAAAGTGTCTAGTAAGGTTCCCTCATTAATGCCAACTGGTATTGTCTTGAGATTCTTAAAATAGACTTTTTCCTAGGTTGAATTTGGTATTACAGAAATCTGTGATGGGTGCCTTCGGGCTTCAGTTAGCTTGAGGCTGTTGCATCCAGTGCACGATATTACATGGGAAGTATCTGTTAGTTTATAAATTCAAAATGTTCAGCGTCTAAAAGGTGATATCATAAATTTGCTATCCCTTGACAGCTCTGCTTCGCCGCCAAGACTTGGTTTGGGGGCTTCCTGGGCCTGATGATCTTTGGAGCGAGTGAAGTGAGTAGAAATGTGGATTTGGGTGATGAGACGACGACAATGATGTGCAAGTTTGTGGTCCGAGCCTCTGATGCATCAATCACGAAAGTGATCGAGTCGGATCTTCAAGGATTTCTAGATGATCTGACTGATGGAGGAGTCGAGTACATGCCTGAAGACGAGGTGAAGGTGGCTGCGGCTGAGAGGCTCAAGATCTCGATGGAGAGGATTGCCTTGTTAAAGGCAGCTCGTCCTCCACCAAAAAGTGAGAGATCCGATGATGAGGATTCATCAGAAGAGGGAGATGATACTAAGGTGGAGGAGGATGATGATGATGAGGAAGTGGAGGATCAAGATAAAAAGAAGGAGAAGAAGAAGGAGAAGAAGAAGAAGAAAGAGAAGAAAGACGAGGAAGAAGAAGAGACCAAGGGACCGACAACGCTCTCAAAGCCCACAGCGGAGGAGGTCGAGCACCGAGCTCTTCAGGCAGCCGTTCTACAGGAGTGGCACCTGCTCTGCAAAGACAGGAGCACCAAGGTGAGCTAGCATTTTGGTTAAACCTCCGCTCGGGTTATCACACAGACGTCTGAGCTGATTCTCTTGTTGTGGCTGCCACTGGTGAGGCGGTTCCGAGCCTCGTTCTCGATCTTTCTCGTTCGTTCGTTCGTTCGTTCGGTCGGTTAAGTTTTGGAGGTGTGAGGCTTTTTCACTGTTGAGGAAAATTTGTGTGTGTAAGATATACGCCATGCAGCAACCACTCTCATTTATCTGTTGCCCTATACACAAGACCATCGGGGGAATATCCTCTTCGGACAAAGCGTCTCCAGCCATAGTTTTTAAAAACCGGACCGGGCCGGCCGNGGCAGTCTCTGTTTTTTTCTCCCGCACGCACAGTCCCGGATCAAACCTAATCGATCCTAACTTGGATCCGATTCAACTAAGTAGTAGAAAACTACTCATCAACAGAAAAGAGGCTTCGTCTGACCGTCTTAATCAATCCATGCCGGTGGTAATGTTCCCCCTTTTTTTTTTTTTTCTTTTACCATTAGGATGATCGAATCGTGTCCGAGATAACGTTCATGTCCACTGATGTCATGACCGGACAACCCGGGAAATGAACAACTCGAGAGAACAAGAAAACTTTTGGCATAGCTCTCCGACAACTTCACCACTTGACACACATCCCGTCAAAAGACATTTTCGCAATGCGCCATCGCTTCAAAAGCAAAAATGACTCGACGAAGCCACCCAGCCGTTACAAAGAACTGCTCGGATTTTAGATATATAAAGGTGATCGGCATCATCCCTTCGATGGTTTTTTTTTTTTTCTTCTCATTCACATGGGGAATTTCTGGGGAACAGTATCGTAGTCATCGGTCTCGCTCTTCTGTCTTTCCTTCTCAATCTGTGACAGACAGACCTCGCGTTAGATACACGCATTTCTCCTGTAATGTTGCAAATCAATGTTCGAATGGCTCGAGTTAACAGCCTCACCTTTCCCAGGTACAGAGAATCGTATGACATGACCTCATCCATAGATGTTAGCTTCTTCGAAAGCGTCATCATCCTGATAGTAAGTAATTACGACATAAGGCAGTCAAATAGATGATGCAGTCCTCTAAATTGCAGAAACACACTCCAGGGAGGGAGCAGGCATCTTTGAAACCTTTATTACCTCTGAATCGAGGAATCGATTTGCTCAATCATCTCGCTGCTTTTGTATTGTTCAGGATCCTCCAGGAAACTAACCATACCATCCTTCTGGTTAATGCTCGCAGATATCTCACCATCTTGGATCTAAGATGCAGCAACGGAAAGAATTCTGTCAGCAGTACAGCTAGCTAAAATGGCAGGAGAAAAAAAGAAATCGGCAGAAGAGAGGAAGCTAAGGGACTTATGAATATTCAAATACCATCTGAAGAATATGCATTTCAGCTTCCTTGGGAGTGTTCAGTTGTACTGCATCAGCTATGTCTTGAAGAGAGAGAGTCAAGTACGTCAGAGTCAATCTCTGAATACTACGCTTGTACATCGATGACACGACCTGCTTAGCTAGTCCCAGATTGTTGTCCTGGAGAAGAGCCAAAATCCCCTTTCAGATGAGGCGGCAGAGACTTGAGTGAAGTCTGGGCCCAGATAGGAAAAGGGATGAACACTAGATCAGATACCTACACTTTCAAAATTTTCTCTATTGGCCTGAACACAATTCTCCAATTCTGTGATTTTTCCATTTCCGTAGGTGTTGGCCAACTCAATATATGGCTGCCCAACGGAGAACGAAAATGATGAGGAATCCATGTTTGGCCCAATATGATGTAAAACAGAATGTGCACAATGGCATTGCATAATAGCATATAAACATCATTTCAGATAAGAACTCAGATGATGAAGATGACTGGATTTCAGTTACCTGACAAAAGCTTTTAAAATTCCTTTGAGCGACTGAAGAACTGTATTTGGGAAGACTAGTAGAGAACTGCCACAATTATACAACAAAAACTCTGAGAACGGCCAACTGAGGGAGTAAATCACTCTCCTCTTGAAAGTTATCATGTTACACACAATATTTCAATGATTAACACATGGAGCATTCAGCAAAATCATACAGGATTGCAAATAAGTTTAGCCGAATTATACACTGTAATATCTCGTCNCAAAATCATACAGGATTGCAAATAAGTTTAGCTGAATTATACACTGTAACCATAATTAAGAGGTTATCAGAGCTAATATAAAAAAAAAAAAACACAATTAAGAGGGTATCAGAGATTATTCATTGAAGCCTCTCATTGAGCAGTTATAGTTGCATTTCTAAGGTCATAAATTATTGGTCAGAAAAGCTAATTACATGGCTCAATATGTCTCTAAAATACCATTTTCTTTTCAATAAAGGAGAAGGCTAAGTCAATCAGGAAAAAACAAACCTGCCCATGGTGAATGAGCGAAACCAGTATGTACTTTTTGTAAGCTTCCACAGCAATTGCATTGATAGCATTCATTGGAGCTGTTATAACCTGATGGATAGAGTAACAAACAATATTGGAAATGTGTAATGTTCTCACGATTCCAAAACTATTAAACTTGTAAATATAAATATTGAGCTATAGGTGTATTGACATACATTACGCAGAAGCTCCAATGCTTTCTGAAAATGTTTTTGTCCTATGCAAATCATACCCCTAAAAACAAAAGAAATATAGATCATATGCATTCGGAACCCCTATATCCTGAAAGCATACATTTAAAATTGAGCAAGCAAACTCACCCGTAATAGCAATAAAGGAAAAGATCCCTTGGCTGATCGACTTCAAAAATGTCATCATCCAAAATGGAAAGACCAATTTTGTAGCTCTTGGACAACAAACAAAGAAGAAGAAACTCAGGGTGTAAGGAAGTCAAACGTTCAGAGGAGATCTGAAGTTTCCGAAGGGCAGTCAGCATAGGATATACACCCCGTAAGGGAGCTTCTAGCAACAAAACTTGATCTTTGAACCTCTTGCAAATGGTGATGACTGCAAGCACGTAAACAAGCACCAATATGAGTCATACAGCAGGTACTCTAGTTTTACGAGAATGAATTGGAATATACTCNATATGAGTCATACAGCAGGTACTCTAGTTTTATGAGAATGAATTGAAATATACCCTTGAGATGAAGAGAGTTACATTTATCAGGCACAGCACGAATCTGCTGAGCATCACAAGCATCAATGAATCTCACAATAGTTAAAACCAGGGCATTTGCTTGCTCTTTTGAAACTGGACCAGAAGAGAAGGCCTCTCTGTCAAATTTAACATGCGATCATGAATGAGTCAACTGAAGAAGGGAGACCATGTATATGCCTCTAGATAAAAATCCTCATGCCAAATCAACAAATATCTTTCCCCTCCAGGTGTGAAGACATTCCGGTGCATGAATTCCCTTCCTCATCATTTCTCCTTATGAAAATTTTCAAGGCAATATTGATCTGGAACCTTGCCGGTGCATTCAAATTTTCAACTTTCATGCAAATATCGAGCTAAAGGACTTCTTTCGCCAGTATGCTTTCTTTTGTCGTATTAACAAGTCACTGAAAGTGCGCCCACTCCCATAGAAATTAAGGCGAATGATTGGTGTCCAAAGAATCGAAAGAAACTAAACATCAAAATCCACCAATTAGATGTCCAAAAATAAATCACACACACAGAGACAATTTTCTTCTCGGTACACAAACATGAAGTAAACTGATCTAGAAGCTCCAGCTACAAGCGGCACTGTTGATAAGTGATAGCACAATAATACTGAGCCGGTTACTGCTCCGTGCATCTTCCAGGGAAATGGAACAAAAGGAGAATGAGCGACTAGACCGCCAAAAATTAGTAGCCAATTCCAACAGAAGCTTGTGTATGAGCATCAAAACGTACTCTTCTTTTCTACATAGAAAATTGAATAAACAATCCTGCAAGCGAACCCTAGGATCAAAGCGTAAGCGAGAAGCTTACCGACGGCAGCTCTAGGGCCAAATCAGAAACAGAAGGCGAATCGAGACTCACAGAATGTAGAGGTAGCCCAGGGTGTGATTTGCGGGGTCGAGCTGGTCGAGGAAGGAACTCAGCAGGGTCGGGTCAGCGTGGAGCGGCTCGTCGGCCTCCTTCAGAAGCGAGTGAAGCTGAGGGATGTCCTCCACGCACCCCGACAGGGCTTGAATCTGAGTGACCAGGTTCTCGAGCGCCATGCTGTGCCTGCAGGGCTTCAGTGATCAATCTCTTGATCAGCAAGAAGAAGAGGAAGAGGAGGAAAGGAAGGGGGACAACAAGAGGACGGTGGTGAGTGAGAGCGGCTCGTGATGGGAAGGAACGACTCGGTCGGTCAGTCAGTCAGTCCGACTCGGTGTTGGGCCTGAGAGAAGATGTTGGGCCCAAGGGGCTGAGATCTAGTTTGGGCCCGCATGGGCTTATATTGGGCCCTCGATATGTAAGCAGGGACTTGGTTGTAACAACAGGAAGAGTTAATTAAGGAGGGCAGGGTAGGATTGTAATCGCGAAAGAAGAAATGGGCCGCGAATGTAATGACGAGGAATAATGAGGGAGTCGCTCGTCGAGAGGTACCCTTTTGCCCATCCTATTTTCTGGATCATCAACCCGCCGGTCCTACCAGTCTCGGATGGATCCCAAGTCCAATTGCTTGCTGCTGATGATGGATTTTCGTGATCGGTGATCTGATGCGTTCGTAAAGCCGGATTACTTGTGAACCGTAAATACGATTATCTTGAGGAAACTGTGCGGAAAGGGCTTCCGATACCCTTCCCTCATCGTATCCATGCGAGTGTGACCCTCTCGCTCTCCCTCCATCTTAGCGGGTGCCTGATGGTTGCCTGGTTGGTACAGGCAGTCGAGACTAGCATCGGGATGACCTTCGTAGCTATTCCCATCGGATTGATCCGTGGTTTCAGAACTAACACGGTACGTCGAGATTTTCACACCCGGTCTCTTTGTTAGCGTTTCGGTTTCGTGTCAGTTTTGACCCGAGCGGGCGAGATGACCGGTTAAAAATTTAAGAGCCGCAGCAACATGATAGGAAGAGAAACCCTTTCACGAGCAAATGAGGCCACCACCACGTTAATGAACCACACAGTCGCGTCGCTTCGAGGAGGAGCGCTGTGGAGTGGATCCAGAAGACGTAATGTAATCTGTACACATCACAAACCCTGGCACACTTTCACGTGCTCCCATATATAGCGTCTCGAGTCACGAGCTTTATTCCCCTGACCCAGAGCTCGGCCCTCTCCCTCCCACCCTGGCACACGAAGTGCACCTCCTTGTCCCTCGTAGTCACGACCCTGAAGATACCCGGATCACCCGCGTCGCCCTTCCCCGTCCGATTCTGCCTGAAGGCATTGCTCGGCCCAACCTCGGCGCCTCGGCATGCCACGTTCCTGCCCTTCGAGCTTCCCCACCGTAGGATCCCGGAGGGAAGGACCATCTTAATATCCTTCAGGTGAGGACTCCCTCTCCCTCCCTTTGTGTGCTTCTGCACTTGACCGCCGGATAGCACCAGCACCCGAGCAAGCTCGTCGAGTAACATCTCCGCTACGCTGTTGTGTTTCGGTCCGCCTTTCTTCCGAGCGAGCGAGAGGGCGGTCTCGCCGTGGAGGTTCTTATAGTCACAGCGGGCACCGCAGGATATTAGGAGGTTGCAGATGGGTCCATGCCCTTCCCGAGCGGCGAGCATGAGCGGAGTGTACCCTTCTCCGTCGAGAAGATTGGCATCGTACCCTCGGGATGTCAGCAGTTTAGCTGCCCCAATGTCTCCCCGGCGAGCAGCAGAGTGTAGGGCGTAGAATCCCCCGGTGTTCCGGCTTCCCTTCTCAAGTGCAAACTCCAGCATGACCTTCTCAAATTGGTCTCTCTTGGGGTTTAATGCCGATATGGTGATCGCAGTCTCGCCGGCCCTGTTGCCAAGTCTCACGTCAGCACCTGCATAGACAAGAACTCGGAACGCTTCCACATGACCTTTCAGGGCCGCGATCATGACTGCTGAAAATCCGTTCTCATCCTGATAGTCGAGATAGAACGCCTCGGATTGAATCAGAACCTTCAGGGCCTCAGTGTCACCTGCTTGAGCTGCTACCATTAAGGGGAAGAAAACGCTGTAGTCACTGGAGAAAAGGATCTTTCCGGATCGGAGTACTTCTACCACCGCTTGCTGGAATCCCAGGGCCCAACGGTTCGACCCGGCAATGGAACTTGCTGAGTGACCGCATGCATTGGCTATCCCAAAATCTGCTCCGGCCATTGCTAGTACCTTCAAGCACTCTTTATGCTTATACTTGGCAGATATCATAAGGGCTGTGTCCCCAGATTCTGTCTTGGAGTTAAGATCACAACCTGCATCGACCAAGCACTGCAGAACCGTGGAGAGGCCAAGACGAGCTGCCATGTGAATAGGCCGAATGTTGCACATCTTCGGGTTTTCCGTCTTGATGGGGGCTTCAATATGGGCACCAGATTTTATTAGCACATTTACAGCTCCTGGGTTCCCACAGAGGATGGCATGGTGAATGAGGGTTCTTCCGTAGTGAGGGCTGTTAGGAGAGAGATGTTGGAGCAGCATTGATAAGATAGAGCCGCTTGATTCGTAGTACTCAACGGCACACCAAGTGATCGGGTAAGGTTCAGCAAGTCCAGCACCAACCCGGAACTCCTCTCCTGAAGATGAGTCCCATGACCAAGCCCCGAGTCTGACATTGATATCTGTTCTTGCGCCAGCCTGTTTTGATTTTGAAACATGAGAATGCAAGCACAGATTCTATCTGAAAACTACTTCAGCAATTTGATCACCCTGAACAGGCGTCACCAATATTGATATTGAGATCGCTGGAAACCTAAGCACGACAACTATAGTAATGCAACCAAGCGGTGATCTAAATTTGTCTTTACCTGCAGGAGCAGACGCACAACCATGGCCTGCCTACTAACGACAGCAGCAACAAGGGCAGTACAATCAACATTCATGTGGAGGGATGGCTTAGAAGATTTGAGTAACACCCGATCTGCAGCACACGCATCCACTCCACACTGCCAGAAAGCAGAGTTAATCAGAAATATGGCATCAAAACATTATTATAAAACACGGATGACTGATGTTAAAGGATAAGAAAATCTGACTCCTGATGGTTGTCAAAAATGGTAAGATAACAGGAGATTTTGAGAAGCCACCTAGGTTAAGAATAAATCTTCAATGTTGCTGTGATTTTCAATAACTATACTACCTTATTCTGCCATTTCATCATCTAAAAGTATCTTGCCATCTTCTCAAGATAATGCAACATCTGTGTCGTGAGATAGATCTTCAGGAGCAGTTTCAAACCTTCACTCTGCGTTACAAAAATGGCCCTCTTTGTTTTTTCCTCAGTTTTCAAACTTTCCTAGTCATTTGAGGGTGCTATCCAAATACTCTTTACGTGAGGACACGAGTTTTCAAGGTTATTTTTGTTTTCGATCTGAATTGACAACAGAAAATTTAGAAGATGGCTTTTTTTTTTCTTTGTAACTAAATTTAGAAGATGGCGGCTTAATAGCCAGAGTTGGTATGGAGAATACTAGCATACCTTCATGAGAGTGTCCACCACATCTGAAAATCCCCTGCAGCACGCTGTGACCAGGCCATGCACTGCTATGTGGGGCCGAATCAGGTCAGTGTCCATAAGAAGCTCCACTTCCCTTGCTTTCCCGTGATTGCAGGCTTCCAACAGAGCTTCCTCACAGGATAATTGAGAAGCCCCAGCTTTTATTAAGATCTCCAGAATCTCAAGATGGCCCTCCCGTACTGCAGCTGTCGTCGCAAAGCCTTTGAAGAGTGTCTGATTCACGTCAGCTCCGATGCTCTGTGATTGGAAACACAGTTAACTCTTGCTACAGAAAAAACAGTGAGGGGTCCCACAAAATGATATTGAACTCCTGTTTTATGCTGCCAATTATTTCTTGAGATCCCCATATTGGTCAGGAAGAAAAATAAATATCACAGCGAACATCTTGGAAGCTTCCTAGGATACAAAAATGATGACCTTAGAGGACTGAGGAAAACTGATGTGACAGACACGAAGACATAAAAAATTCATTAATTCAGAATGAGTGCCACTTTATGTAAGTGGGAAAAGGGGGATGCATGTCATTCAGCAATCTCCTGCGTACTTCCGGTGTACTTTAGTCTCCACCAACCATTACTGCTCAGCAAAAATATCAATATTTCCCTCTCCTCCAGGCTGGAATATGTTTCTGATTGCACTGATAGGTATACTGCTTTTATCTATATAAAAAAAAATGGTAGGTATACTGCTTTTGGAATATCTGATGTATCTAACACCTTTTCTCACATAAGGTGATAATGTTTCTATCGAAAGCAAGCATGCTTCTCTACAAAGGGGGTTGGCATGCTTTGTACCCACAAAGTCTTCACTTACCTTGTTATATGAATAATATTTTATGAAAAAAAAACCTTATTTACCAAAACACTACTGGCGCACTCGCATTAAAACAAAAGGAACCCTAATAACCTGAAGAAATTAGATTTCAGAGTTGTGGACAAATGCATTCTCCAGAGGTGTATAGCTAGAGGAAAAAAGTGGAATATCCTGTAAGGTAAAGAACCATTAGTATTCCAGATAAGAGCATCCAATCCTAATTGGGCATGTTTCAAACTATACTCTTACTTTCAGATTCTTTCTATAAATAATTCATGTCTGAGCTCTGAATGTCAAGATCACTCGACATGATCTTTTAGGCTCTCTAGCAGGGTTAAAGCAGAATGTCGGTGATTGTCACTGGAAAGATCTTTTTGGGCCCATTCAGATCTATAAGGGTCCCCAGTCACAGGAATCGGATTGCCACGTTACTGCAACACATGGACATACTTACAAGTAGAATGAGGGTGATGACTTATTCTGTTGTATTAAGGGGACCCCAAAAAAATGACAGAAACACGAAAATACGACTGGCAGAACAGATTGTAGAGAAGGAAGATTAGGAAGAGGGTCAATGAAAAATAATAGGCATCATCTCAAAAGAAGAAGGCGCCACAGGAAAGATTCCACTGGTCTCGGAAATTACATGTGAGTGGTGTATAATCAGGTAACATTCAAGTTCAACAGGAACAAATGTGGGATATCCGGATCAACAATAACAGCAAAACGAAGGCACATCTACTCTGCTTTCCTACATGATTTCTCTATTCTATCTCCATATTCAAATAATAATGCGTTTATGAGGAACCCATAAATAACAAAGTTAATGCAATTTCAATGACAAGTCAATCAAGAACAACTAATGCTATATTTCTGGCGATAACAACAGCGTCAAGACTAGCAGATCCGAATCGGAAACTAAGGTTGCTTCTGAAAGAGGAGGGTAACATACAGAATGACCGGTTTTATTAGAATGGCAACATCATCTGATTTTGTAAGAAACCAAATAAAGCAAGGCCAATAAAGTTCTACAGACCAGAAAGCAATAAATAAAAGGCGATAAAGCAATTGAATTTAAAAGATAACTCCCGCCGAACCTGAAATATGCTCCTCAGACAGTAACGTAATAACACAGAAAATCCATCTGTCGGCAAAAAACTTTGACAGGTCCTTCACGGAACTTCAAAATGATAACAGAATCTGACTGAATCATTCTTGAGAAGCGATTTTTACGTTTTAAGGAATTAACAATTCACAGGATTTTTTTTCTCTCTACATAACAGACATGTGAAAGAGATTATGCTACATTTAAGAATTTTGCGATTTCTTCTTCTTCTTCTTCTTCTTCTTCTTGTTGCTGTGGAATCTTATGTAAGTTTCTGCCTCTCAAGTATAGTGTAATAGATGGGAAGGAGAGAGAGAAAGGGACCTCGGATGGCAGAGGCGAAAGTGCAAAGTGTACAGACCCCAAAGGCCAGAGGTCACAAACAGAGTAGGACAGGATGCGGATTACAACAGAAGACATGTGAGTGTTTAAATTTGCAGACGACAGCCGAGATAGCGAGAAAATACAGACGTTGCGCATGGACAATTGCACGGGACGAAAATCGAAAACGTTAGGCAGGAGATGAAACGGCTTTACCAGCAATTCACCAAAACAGAGTCCATGCTCAAGAGGAGAGGATAGTCTACGTTAGGAGGCGATTCAGTCACGGAACAAGCGGAACCAAGAAAAGTTGACAAAAAACAGAATCTAGAGAGCACTGGAGATTTCATTAAAATTACTGGACCATGTTAAATTCGAATCAGTTTGAGCTCACTCGTCTTTAAAAAAAATTATAAGGAAATGACTCGGGATGAAATAATTCAAAAAAATCAAAATAACAAGGGTAAGCGTTTTCGAGTCAAAGGGAGAGACCAGATGAAGCCGCTTAAATTTAGCCGTGACTGAAGTTCATAAGCTGCGTTCAGCAAACCAATAATTCAAAATTTGAAAGGAGCAGAAGCGCCAAGGACCATTACCATCAGCTTCTTCACAAGAGCCACGCTGCCAGCATGGACGGCAAGGAACAGCGCGGTGACGTCCGTCTTGAACTCGTCGTACTCAACGCGGACCTCGCTGGCAGATTCACCGCGAGGAACGACGTCGCTCCGCCTGGTCTTCAAGCTCACCGCGCCGACGTAGTTGACGTCCACGGACGGATCGGCAACGCACTGGAGAGCGGAGTCCAGATCCCCGGCGAGCGCGGCCTCCAGGAGCCGCTGGGAGACCTCCGCCTCGTAGTCCACCGGCACCACCTGTTTACCGGCGAAGACCGGCATCCGAGCTGCTGTTCCACCTCACGCTTCTGCTGCGAAAGCCACAGGCACCGTGCTCGCGTGCGCCCTTCTTACACACAATCTCTCTCTCTTTCCCTGACTCAGTCTGTCCGTCTGTCTGTCTCTCTCTCGCTAGAAATGGAAGGGAAGCGAAGGGACGGGTAACGCGAGACGAGGAGGAGAGAGAGAGAGAGAGAGAGAGAAGGGAACTTGAAAGAAGTGAGCGCCGGGGACCGAGACGCGAGCCCGAGTATTTATTATTGGGATGGCATAAATTTGCTAAAACTTTAAAAATATTTCTTATTTAAAATAATTTCTTTATAACTGCAAAGAGATAATGCCAATCCGATTCACTATCATTGTAAATTCATATTTCACATGAATTTTACTTTTTTTTTAAAAAAATTAATATCCTCCTATATAAATTTACCACAATTAAATAAAATTACAGTCGCTGGGATGTACTTGACTTGTTTAGCTCAATCTTTTGGAATTTATTTATTTTTTTAACGGTGTGGGCCCGCTAGTGATAGGTGAACGACTAAACGACTTCGTTTTCCCTCCAGAGGGAGACCCTGCCTCGAGTTCTGCTCCCGCTTGCCAAACCAAGAGTTCTTAACGATCACAAGCTCAATCTCTCTTCTTCTTTAAATATCATGTTGAAAATTACCGGCTGCCCAAAAATTGAAATAAACTCATAAATATCATTTGCCAGTTGTGCGCTCTCTGAAATGGGTCTTACACTGGTATGCTGACGGGGTCGACTGCTCAGTTTCTTCCTTCTGACGTGTTCTCGGTTAGACACGAGTTGATTGGGTGGCGGAGGGTGACCGAGAACCCACTACATCTACATCTACATCTACATCTACATCCCCTCCCACGTCGACTCAAGCCCAATTTTCACTGTCCGCGGTGGAACCTGCAACGAACGTGGAGGTGTCGATACTACGCAAGAACTTACACGGCCCTTGATCGTTCCACTTAAATCGGGTCCGTAATTTAATGGGCAGGCTGCGGCCATGAGAAACCCTTTTCAGTAATGAGCTGAGCGAAAATCAGTGGGAGCTTTTTGACTGAGAATCAATCTCACGCGATCTGATCTCTGACAAAGTGAAAGACAAGAGAGGGATTCTTATCATTAGGGAAGACAACATGGAGATATGCTCAGTGAGCATCATGTGAGACATGGGGACGAAGACACAGGACAAAAACAAAATATGGCACCGCCGTAGAGCGCACGTGGATTAATGTGTACTGCCTCTGCCTTATCATAGTTTTTAAAACGGAATCGGGCCGAAAACCAGTTAAGGTATGGGTTCATAAGTTCATGAGTCGGACCGGGATTGAATGGTTTGAACCGTATATTTAATAAATAATATTAATAATATAATATTTTCAATAAATTGATATAATATTATAATTTAATTATGATTTATAATCAAAATCATTAATATAGTTATAATGTTAGTCGTAAATTCAATATAAAATATAAATATAAGTCTAGTAAAATAAAATAAGTATATTATAATATATTCTTATTTTTAAATTAATCGATTTTCTCATCGATTCAATTAGATTTATTGGTTCAAGTGAAAACCGACCGATTCAATTGGATTTGACCTCATTTAAATAATAATTGAATTTTTTATGAGAACCGGACCGGGTGAGTGGCCGGTTCCCGGTCGAACCGGCCGGCCCGGTCTGGTTTTAAAAACTATGGTATGTATGCAAGATAGGGTCAGAGTATTGTAAGCATTCCCTTCAGTAACCCAAAACACATGAGTCACGTTTAGTGTATAAAAATAGAATCGGATGGAATGACAATGAATGGCGATAATCATTTTTCTATTTTGCGCCGTAGTTAAAAAATGATAAATTTGGTTTTCATATAAAAATTGTTTTACTAATTATACTATTATTCGTAGTTTATTAAAAATTTTATAATGTTTGAAATATTTATAATAAAATAAACATATTTCCTCATTCTTATCTTAATTTTTAATTTTTCTTCGATTTTGTAATTATTTAAGTATCCTATAATATTGGTCAGCAAAATTATAACAAAATTTTTTGTATGAAATTCTTGAAAATATTTTATTAATATATTTTTTAATGATTTTTTATAAATATGAGAAAAAATTGGAATAGTCATTTCAATTATTTTTGGCATAACTAGGATGTGAATGGTCCGTCGAATAATCATTCCAATTATGATTCTATTCATAGCTAATATAGCAAACAATGATGTGGCTTTCACTCTCTTGGAATCTCTTATTCTCCGTATCTCTCATCCGAGAATTTTGGGTTAGATTTTCATATTCTTGTGATATATTTGAATATAAGTTATATTTTTTTTCTAATTGTATTCTTATATTCATATGTGTTACTTTTACGGTTTTTGTGATCGAACGACGTCAACGATACGTGTGGTGTGTGGCTGGTCAACAAATAGAGTGTCGACGCCATTGGGACGTGGAAAAATTTGTGCCCGCATTGGTCCCATGGCAGAGTATCAATATAATATCTTATTCTCAATTGAAATACCGAGCTTGAATAAATAGCCCATTGCTGGAAGAATATTATATCCTATTATACTACCTCATTCCGAACTTGGATCAGTCAAGCTGTAGTATGGTTTTAGATGTTAAAAAAAAAAAAGAGTTACATGAATCCCTATCAATAAGAATTATGCTAAAAATACTCTAATTTAAAAGTTTAAATTAATCTATAGGCAGTTGAAAAATCAATCTCATATTCTGATATTTTGATGGGTAACGTGGGAAGATTTTGCTGATATTAATGATTTCTTTATGAACTAATAATTTGACAGCTCTAGAATCAATCAAACGCGGTTGTTAATTAACTAGAAGTAGAAAGGAATCGACGACCGACTGGGGGGGAGTGAGAGAGCAGCTGCAGAGGCAAGAGGAGGACATGGCAGCAGCAGCAGCAGCAGAAGCCCCAGCTTCGTACGACATGAAATGGTGATGTCGGAACAACTGGTCGGTGCGGTAGGGCTCAGGAGTCAGAAGGCACGGAGGAGGTGGTTGAAGAAGACGGTACGGTACGGTTCGCAACACTCTACAGCCCCCACCCCGCCATTAAAGATCACAGCTGGTACGGTGCAGGACTTATCCCTCCCGATAGGGCAATCAGGAAATGGATCAAGAAGACGCGGATTCACAGCCCTAAATATGGCAAGCCCCACCATCACCATATCATCAAATCCCTCATCATTCTTCCTCTCCATCTTCATGAATGTTGACTGTGTCAGCTGCTGCAGCTGTACTGTCCCCTGTGCGCCTATGTGCGTGAAGCTGTACCCACTTCTATTCACCTCTGTCCCATGTCTTCTTCTCAGATACAGTAAAATAAAGTGGTAAAACGAAAAAAGGATTTAACATTTTATGGTACATACAAAATAAAATTTTATAGTAGGAGGAGGAGAAGAATACAAGAGGGGGGGGAAAAGGCTTTAGCTGATATGCCCTTTTGCGGTCAAAACAGTACTTGAGAAGCCTCATCAGTCAGTCAAGCTCAAGCCTGTTTCTCACTGCTTACTGCTTCTCGTTCTTCACCATATACTTGCTTATTTTAAGTCCAGTCATCAACTTTTCCCTTTTTGACCAACCTTATGTATGCATATATAATAAGCATTTCCGTTCGATCAGAAAGAAATGAGGCCTATGAATCCAGTATCCATAGCTTGTCGATTTCATGATGATATAGATGCATGTTGTTACACTAAACTAACTCTCTTCTTGCACCGATAATATATATATATATATATGGGTAATAAACCCAACTGATTTTTTTTCTTTTTTTAACTTCCAGATCGGCCTATATGGCATCCAATCCAAGTATGAGCCTAACCCATGTGCTTGTCCGGTACGATTCTGGACTCGAGATTTCACTTTCGAAGATGAGTAAGATATTCTCACTATTCCAAGCCAGTGTGCGTTATTGTCTCCTTCTGTCATCGAGAGAGAGAGAGAGAGAGAGAGAGTTTTGAGAGTCGCCCTTCCTCCTGCCAAGCACATAATGGCAAACACAAAACACAGCTCAGCTCCCAAGCCCCAACCCGAGAGCCTTCGGCTTCACTCTCTTGTTCCTATGGAAAGACGACAGTGGTCTTCCTCATGTCCATTTTCCTCATTCCCATCATGCTCCTCAGACTCTCTACTCCGGAGAAAATCCACCTCTCTCATGTATGCCGAGAACGATCGGCCGTATCAGTCAGTCAATTGTCGAGGGATGTAGAGCTTATTCCCAAGAAAAGAGTACCTTGTTTCTTAGTTCTTAGTCCTTTTTTTCTGCTAATGAGAGCTCCACCCAACGAGAGAGATATTGGAATCATCAAAGTGTCCGATCTCTCCAGGTTTATACCTACAAAAATCCCCTCGAGAGCATATACCTAACACTGCATCATTTCATTTCCCCTGTCCTTAAAACTATATCTAGGCTGAAGGCCACGCAGCATACTTGCCCATCAAGCCTATCTCACTACATAAATCTTTATACAACCTCTTTTTTTTTTGCCCCTCCTCTTGATGTGCATAGGAATCGTGACGGAAAATGGCCGATCCAGGTTCATGTAAGAGGGTGAGCAATGCATCGCGGCATGGGTCGATATGTTGCGTTTGGCAGATTGTATAGAATAAAGCTGTGCAATTCATGTGGGCGCACATCTAACGCATTGACTTTGGAACGGGTGTTAGGCAGAAATCGTAGCTAGCAAAACTGACTGAATGGATTGGATTGAAATGGACGTTTAACATCCTCACAGCTACCCTGATCACTATTGAAATACGGTTGTCATCGCGTTTCTTATCACTACTACTAATAAATCTCACATTGAAAATCGACCGAGCCCATGATACGCATGAAGCCTCGATTGGCAACTCGGTCAAAATTGTTCCCCACCCAATCCAAACCGACTTTCTATGAGGGTGAGTCTTTTTCTATGGTTATGTGGACAGTTTATTAAAGATTTGATGCTCGGAATATTACCCGAACCCGAAGCATCGATAGGGAGACACGAAAAACATCGAAATCCTACCCCAATCTTAAGTAAAATAGAGGCATCAAGCGATCTTTACTAATAAAGTTAAGGTTCTTTGGCAAACCCTTTGCTTTTTCGATCACAAAACCTCATATTTTTTCTTTTAAAGTTTTTGTTAAGAGATTGAGGGATTTTGAGTTCAATTTTCCTCGGCGAGATCTCTCATAATGGATCTTCAACCAAGAAATTTCCACTCCAACAAAATTCGTGCGAGTCAAGGGATGAACCCAGCTCAACTGTTTCCAACATGAGATTAAGAGATTCCTGATTCAATTCTCATCGACGAGATCTCCGGTAACAGGTCTTCAATCGATAGTATCAACAATCGTGGCTCCCATTTTAATAGAATTCATGCGAGTGAATGGACGAATCCATCCGAGTCGTTCCGACATGAGATTGAGAGATTTTCGAGTTCGATTCCCATCGATAAGATTTCTACTCATGAGTCTTGGACCGACAGTACAAGTAGCCCGAGTCCCCATCTTTTGGAAGTGGATCTAAACTCCTTAACAGACATCCATCCATCCCCTGGCACGCTGGATGTCGAATGCTCCTTCCAAAAATCAAAATCACATAAGAACTCTTCAAGATCTTATTATGAACGCGACCGTCCACCGTTGCTTACACGCGCAAAAGTTCAACAACCAACCCACTCTTTTTTTTTTCTTTAATTTCTAAATTGCCCCCTTTTGATTTTCAAGAATTAAATTCGCATCCCCGCAGCACGCGGATCTCTTGAATTTACATTAAACGACAGCCAATCTCCGTCTAAACGACAACGGGCCCACAATCTATCCACCGTAGTTGGGTCGAAGCAGGGACACATCTATGTACTACCTCGATTTTTAACATTCGAAACCGCCCCGATTTCATACTGCTCGACGACAGACGTGTGTGTGAAATATCTCTTGTTGAACGATTTACCGTCCGTCCGGTGCCTAGTAAGATTTCCTTGGACGCGTTCGGTTTTCTTGGATGTGTCTTAAGTTAGTCCTCATCTCATCAATTGGACTCTTGCTTGCGGCTGAAGAAGCGCTAAAGCTTAAGCAAATATGATTTTCAGGCGCATGGATTAGGCTAACCGGCAACCTATCCCTTTACTTATGTATCATTGCAAGAGTTCCTTTTAAACTATGGCTACTTCTCCTTGGCAGAAAGCTGCTTACTCCCATTTACTGCAGTTTTCACTTGTAAATCAAGTCTGCTTTTCTCGAATTTCATCGCGTTCGAGAGCAAAGAACGGAAACCGAGCCTCGTGTCAATCGCCATGAAATCATGCAGGAGAAAGGAGCCTTGGCCATTGGATGGAAGACAAAGATGGGGTTTTAAAAGGTTGCCCATGCTGAAACCGAGGTATGGTCCATCATAAGAGAATCACGGTTGGGGTCATGAATTAAACTTTGTCTTAGTAGTCCCACTTTAGTTAGTGGGATTGGGTGACTTAAGAGAATTCTAGGGCTTTGTGGGTAATCATTAAATGTGACTTAAAGCACACGTCGCTTTGCTTAATCCTCAGACCATTTTGAAAGTTATGAAGTTTGTGGGGGACTGGCTAGAGGCCCACTCTCCCTCCCTCATGATTGAATTAGCTTCGAGTGGTCAAAAGGGTTTCAAGCATAGTTTTTAAAACCAGACCGGGTCGGGAACCAGTCAAGCTATGGGTTCATGGGTTTATGGGCCGGACCGGAGGTTCAATGGGTTGAACCGCATGTTTAATAAATAATATTAATAATATAATATTTCAATAAATTAATATAATATTATAATTTAATTATGATTTATAATCAAAATAATTAATATAGTTATAATGTTAGTCCAAATTCAACATAAAATATAAATATAAGTCTAGTAAAATAAAATAAGTATATTATAATATAGTTTTATTTTTATTTTTATTTTTAAATTGACCGGTTTACTCATCGATTCAATTGAATTTATTAGTTCAAGTGAGAACCGGCCGGTTCAATTGAAATTGACATCATTTAAATAATAATTGGATTTTTTGTGAGAACCGAAACGGGTGAGTGCCCGGTTCCTGGGCAAACCGGTCAGTCCAGTCCGGTTTTAAAAACTATGATTTCGAGCTCTGCTCATGAAAAACCATGCGCTCACACACACACACACAGAGGGAGTGTCAAAAGGGTCGATATGGGAGGCTTTACAGGATCGAGGACAGAGATTTGTCGACAGAGTTCGGTGTCAAGGGCAACTTTTTTAATAGATCGCTTACGGGATCGGTCATTCAGGAATACAGAGTTGAGAAAATGTCTGCGAAATTGTTCATCGCAAAAAAGAACACATGCCACTCCGATGATCCGTCCATGGAAATACCGTACCATCGAAAGGAAAATCCCTCTGATGCTTGGAAATGGAGTGCTGGCCCATTGGCTCCTCTCCTTTGGGCCCCGGGCTCAATTTGGACCTTTCCCTCCCAGGCCCATATCTCATGTTGGGCCTTTTTCTAGTGCGCACCAACACATGGCACCTAGGAACCCAATAGGTCTTGACTAGCTGTGATTCTTACTATGACATCTTCATGAAGCCGTATGTAATAATACTCCACAACGTGTGTCTGCGCAGGCCTTACGCCCTTGAAAGGCTCAATGGGCAGTAATTTGGGCTCGGCCCATTTTAAGCCCAATTATGGGAACAGTGACAACATGAGTGTCCACTAAGGCCCAATTTTTAATGGGGCCGGGCGAGTCATGTTGGGCCTCCCGGGCCGCGGAACGGGCAGCTGCCCACTGCTAAACTTGACCTTCCGTTCCGTTACCCCTCGCTCTCCTAAAACCTTCTCTGGACTTGGAATAGTGCGCCAAAGTTTCAGCGTCTGCGAGTATTTTAGGGTTCCTCCGCTCAAGCGAACCCCGTGAGCTCTGTTTCTTGTCGATGAGTCTCGCATATCCAGTCAGCTCACTGGAATTGTGAAATGTTTCGTCACTTGTTGATAGCTCTGGCGCCGAGCAGACGGAACTGTCTGTGCACGACGTCGTCTGTGGGCAAGTATTTGAGCCCCACCGTCGCCTACCTGAAGAATTCCTGCGGGCTGCCGCCGGAGAAGGCCGCTTCGGTTTCAAAGCTCCTCGAGTTCCAGGACGCTGGGAACGCGGACTCGGTGTTTGAGCTGTTGAGGTCTTATGGGTTCACCCACACCCAGCTGGGGGAATTGGTTTCTAGGCATCCTTTTTACGTGTTAGCTGACGCGGAGACCAATCTCAAGCCCAAAATGCAGTATTTGGTGTCGATCGGGATCTCGAGAGCTGATTTGCCCCAAATCCTGTTCTCGAACAAGTCGATTCTGTCAAGGAATCTCAAGAACCACATAGCCCCTACTTTTGATTTCCTGAGAGAGAACCTCTCGTCGTACGAATATCTTATCTGTGCCATTAGACAATCAGCCCGATTCTTGCGCTCCAACGTCAGGAAGTACATGGTGCCCAACCTGAACACGCTGCGGGACCATGGGGTGCCGGAGCAGCTCATCGCGAAGCTGATGGCCTCAAAGCCCCTGACCCTGATGCTGAGGAGCGACACGTTCAAGGACGCGGTTGAGCGGCTCTTGGAGTTTGGTTTCCAGCCCACAAGGCTGACCTTTATTCTCGCTCTCAACGCGTTTGCCTTGCAGAGCAAGAAGAACTGGGAGAACAAGAGGGAGCTGTTCACTAGGTTCGGATGGTCCAAGGAAGAGTTCCTTTCGGCATTCAGGGTGCAGCCCATGATGATGCTCTGCTCGGAGGCGAAGCTGAGGGAGCTGACGGGGTTCTTTGTGGACACGCTCGGTCTGGAGCCCTCGCAGATCGCCAAGTGCCCAAATCTCTTCTTGGTCAGCATGAAGAAGCGGGTCATCCCAAGGTGCTCAGTCTTGCAGGTCTTGCTGTCAAATGGGCTGATCGAGAAAAGCGATGTGAGGTTAGTTACTGCATTGAACATGAGCAGTGTGAACTTCATGACGAAGTATTTGTCTCCTTTCCAGGAGGCCGTCCCCGACGTGTTGGAAGCTTACAAAGGCAAGGTGGAATTCAGAGGATTCTCCGATGAACTTTCATGACCTTTATATGTTTCTGTTGGCGAGGTTCGATCAAACGATTGCCACTTTATGCGTAGGCATCCTGTAGCGGCTGTAAAAGGTACACACTTTGATCGGTAAACGTCAAATCCCAGAGGTTTTCTGGAATCTTACTAGCCAGCAGTAGTGTGAGGACGAACTAACATCAACTCTAATGATAACTTCTTATTTCATCAGAGTCAACTTGGCCTTCCACATTCCACACTGACAGATGACGATGAACGTCATTACCAAAACTCTGTTTTCCACAATCTGATTCCAAGTTCAGCTCGGTTAGGATGAGCTCCCCCTGAGATGAAAACTTTAGCTATAACAACCGATCGGGGCACAACTTCTTANTGAACGTCATTACCAAAACTCTGTTTTCCACATTCTGATTCCAAGTTCAGCTCGGTTCGCATGAGTTCCCCCTGAGATGAAAACTTTAGCTATAATAACCGATCGGGGCACAACTTCTGAAGGAATTACAACCCTAGAAATCAATAACGTAGAACAGAAGGAAGCCTGCGATTGCCTCCCCAATACATCTGATAAAGAGTTAACCTAATTGTGTACATAATGATGCATGTCCACAAATTTTTGCTGATGCAACACTTTATTTGAATGGTGTGGAAACTGGATCAAACGATTCTGGGGGCTTCATCAACTGCCTTCCTCATTAGAGATATAACCTGTGCTGGCTGTGGAGACCCAAAGACTGAGCTCCCGGCGACAATGCAGTTTGCTCCTGCAGATGCCGCCATGTCAATGGTAGAAGGCCCCAGACCTCCATCCACCTAAGCATCAAAATCAAGCATCTCAAACACAATCCAGTGCATATTTCAGTCACAATCCACGTGGCGCTGATCCTTAAAATGCAAAACTCATAATACCAGACAGGTAAAAGGTATAGTAGCACAAACAAAAGGGACCGAATGATTTCTAGCTGAATCTCAGAAGAATGCAAGCGGGAGAATCAATTTTTCTTGATTGATGTCGACGTGAGATCTATGGGAATACCGAGGAGGACTAACCTCTATGTCAAGGGATGGATACTTCTTTCTCAACATACGAACCTGAATTTGAAGAACAATAAATCTATCTCTTTCAATTAAAAATGTGAAATTGATCGAAAATTTTTCTAGAATAAGAACAAAGAAATGGGAGCGGGGGCAGGACCTTATCCATCATTTCTGGCATGAACTTTTGACCTCCAAATCCGGGCTCCACTGTCATAACAAGGACCATCTCCACTGGATTTTCACTTTCAACCTGCGCAGGAGGGATCTCTTTATTTAGGTGTTTCTCGTATTCTTCAGAAAATTCTTTTCCTTGTTTTATGAAATGAAAAAACTTCACAACTCTGCAATGTCAAACTGCTCACCAATGGGCAAACCTCTTCAATTGGGGTTCCAGGTCTTAGTGCCACACCAGGCCTCATGCCCTTTGATTTTATTCGTCGGACAAGTTCTTGCCAGTTTTCTGCAAACAGCACACAAATTAGAATGCACGTGACAGCCATCATGGATCCATGATAAGGAATGTGCAGCCCGGATAAACCAGGTATCAGCGTACTGACCTTTTGACACCTCCACATGGAATGTAAAACCAGAAGCACCAGCTTCCCCAAGCGGTTCAACATAATCAAGAGGATTTGTAACCATAAGGTGGCAATCTAAATATGCCCTGCAATAGACAAAAATGAGGTCACCCTTTGCCGAGGAAAAATCATAACATTCAAAATGGCAAAAGAACCATGCTTTCAAATGAATAAATTGGGAAC
>CXYZ01005805.1:102205-133949 GCA_900006705.1 Sonneratia caseolaris
ACTGTCATAACAAGGACCATCTCCACTGGATTTTCACTTTCAACCTGCGCAGGAGGGATCTCTTTATTTAGGTGTTTCTCGTATTCTTCAGGAAATTCTTTTCCTTGTTTTATGAAATGAAAAAACTTCACAACTCTGCAATGTCAAACTGCTCACCAATGGGCAAACCTCTTCAATTGGGGTTCCAGGTCTTAGTGCCACACCAGGCCTCATGCCCTTTGATTTTATTCGTCGGACAAGTTCTTGCCAGTTTTCTGCAAACAGCACACAAATTAGAATGCACGTGACAGCCATCATGGATCCACGATAAGGAATGTGCAGCACGGATAAACCAGGTATCAGCGTACTGACCTTTTGACACCTCCACATGGAATGTAAAACCAGAAGCACCAGCTTCCCCAAGCGGTTCAACATAATCAAGAGGATTTGTAACCATAAGGTGGCAATCTAAATATGCCCTGCAATAGACAAAAATGAGGTCACCCTTTGCCGAGGAAAAATCATAACATTCAAAATGGCAAAAGAACCATGCTTTCAAATGAATAAATTGGGAACCGAGGTAGTTACTTTGTATGCTTCCGCAAGCTCTTGACTACTGGGGCGCCAATAGTCAAATTAGGAACAAAATGCCTGTTTCAGCAAGCCAGAACAAGGAAATATTGTCAGCAGACCATATATGGTCCATTAAGTTATCTTCCCTTTAGCAAATCCATGTTATTGAATAATAAATTTATGCTAGAGGAGAATAATGTCCCAGAATTCCTTCCACTGAAACGATTCATACATCATTTCTCAGGTGAATTATCAATTTATCTATGTTTCTATTAGTTTCCAAGCTAGCGATAACAACCGAGGCTGGGAACTATGTATTAATTGTACAAGACTGACAATAGATTTGAAAAATGTGCACGAAATTTGTCTTCTGTAAAGCATTGCCCCAAAACATCAGTCTGCAGAATAGACATCAGATATCATGCTATCAACTGCTCCATGCTAATGCTCTCTTATTCTCTGGATGCAAGTCTAACTCTTCACCATGTCAACAATTTTTTTTTTTCTCTCTTGGCAGCAGTATATCCTAACCAACTGAGCTTGAAAGTAAAATGGAAAGCTAAATAGGTGACAGACAGGTAATGCGACCACCGCCAAACCATATAGTTTCTGTAAGATAATTTCGCCAGCACCAGTGTTCATCATGAGAACTTACCCATCCTGCAGAAAGAACAGTAAGAAAACTGAGTCAGTTTCAAAACTAAGATCTAGCTTTTACACCACAGCACTACCAAGAGCTCAGAAAACACTGGGAACAAAAGCATAACCAATTATAAATGCCCCGAGATATGGTCTTCAAAAGCACAAAACTCCCAAAAAAGGCCAAAAACCACATACTTTGTAGAAGTGTGCAGTTTGGTGTCATGGTAGTACAGTAGCAAGCAATTCATCTGGAAGCGTGAGCTAACTAGATTCTTGCTAGGACTAGGAGCTCGAACAATTCATTTCACGGGAAAAAGCGTTACTTCCTCGTGCTCTGAGACAGCTGCAAAATTAAGCGAACCCAAACTGTTCACTGACACCGAATAACCTTGAAGACACCAAAGGCCAGAGAACTAAACAATTCCCAGAGCTACAATATGCAACTACAAACGCATCATGTCACATTATGATCTGACTCAAGGAGTTACATGTGAATGTACGGAACAAATACAGATGATTCATCCAGTGATTACACATGCATCAAAGGGAGAGAGGAGATGAGGAAAAAAAAAAGAAGAAGAAATGGGCATACCATGATGTCCATGTGGAGCCGATCTGCGCCGCAATCAAGCATGTGACGAGCTTCAGAGGCCAAGTTGGCGATGGTGGAGGGAAGGATAGAGGGAGCTATTTTCGCCGGTTTCCCCATATTTGCAGGCCTGCCCTCCCTCGGCGATCTACGCTGCACACGACCGGACCAGGTGAAACTGAAACACAGAAGAGGGCTACGAACGAACTGAACTAGGTAGGTCTCTAGCTCATCAACCGGGGTACAGAAGAGCTGGGTAGAACCGGCAAGATGATGACGANTACGCTGCACACGACCGGACCAGGTGAAACTGAAACACAGAAGAGGGCTACGAACGAACTGAACTAGGTAGCTCTCTAGCTCATCAACCGGGGTACAGAAGAGCTGGGTAGAACCGGCAAGATGATGACGAAGAAGGAGGAGGCGAATGGTAGGTACAGGGACGAAGACAGAAGACTGAGGCTGAAGCGCAGCAGATTCTCTCTTCTTCCTCCCAGTTGGGCCGATGGGTAATCTAAATGGGCCTCCACATGACTAATGAGTCGGACCTGTTTGGAGTCAGGAGGCCCAATATGAATTGCAGTTTCGACTTTTCTTTCTTTCTTTATTATTATTATTATTATTTATTTAGATTCTTGTCAGTGACGCACTATTACCGGATGAGCTCTTCCATGACTGATTTGTCAGACCCAAAGAAGCACTAAAACCCCCCCACTAGTGAATATTTATATTAAAAGAAAAAGTAATGTCGCAATAGCGATAATCTCGCCGTACCTCTACTATAAAATGGGCGAATTTTTATGTCTAATTACGAATTTGTTAGATAAATCCAACTACTGAAATATTTAAAAAAGAGGTTTGAACCTAGATTTTAAACCCACCAAATGAGAATAAATTTTGAATTATTATACCACCATTAAAGCCGACGGTAGAAGCCAAAAAGTTTTTAGCAGCGGAGGATGGGGCTCCGACCATTCCATGACGTTAGAAGATAATATTCTTGGATTTTAGCCGCGGACGTGGGACCCAGCAGGGAGTAGCCCACGTGTCCTGCTGACCCGACCCTGCCACCACCGCGCTGTGCGACGCCTATTCGGGCCGACCCGATTCGGATTCCAATTCGCATTCATGTGTCCCGTTCCAGTCCCGTCCCTTTCAGTCGGAATTCTATTCTTCTGGAAGCCGCACCACCACTCTCTTATTCCAACGTCTTAGTGCTATCAAAATTTCTGTTCAGCCCGTCGGTCAACGCAAGAATCACAAGTTAGACTTTGAAGAAATACCTACCCGCATGAGACATCCAATTCGAGAATACTATATTCTCAACTAGAAATTAACCAACTTTATTTGTGTAAAAAAATTCTTTAATTTATCGATAATATTATATGAAGTTTAGTGTACAGAGCATATCCATGGGTAACGCCCCCATTTGATCTCTATAATATGTCAACTACATAAATAAACATATACATATTTTATAAATCAAAGTTATTAGATCACTATCTAATACAGTTCAAACTAGGTCGATATGTCAATAAAACTCTTCTAATATAAACATTTCCCTTCTTTTAATTCACGAGACATAATTCCAATATAATTCATGTATGAATAATACATGATATCTAACTTTCTCAGCCAACCTAAATTTAAAATGATATAAATGCCTAAGCTTTCATGGCCAGTGTGGCGGTTGGTATGATTAAAATCATGTCGTTTGATATTTTCGGTTCAACGCAGTGAAGATAATCATAAATATGGTGCAGATTGACATGACCAGCCAATCCCAGCTCATTAAACAGCAAGAAATCCTATAATAATAATAATAATAGAGCAGAAAGGGGGTGGGATTTTCGTGGCATAATTTTCCTTTATATTATTTTAAAATCACTTGGGAAACACCACATTCATAACCGAAGCCTTAATTTATCTTTTCATTTCTCCGAAAATTATTCCTTTTTGCGTATACAATAATTAGAAAATTTGATCGGTGATCCTCAATCTTATATTTTTCCTATGAAAATATATATTTTCCTCCTAGTAAATAATGGATAATTTGATTAGTATATTATAATATTAAAAGATATATTAATGATTCATATTGCGCATCATACTATACTATCGATATAAAATATATATATATTAAAATAGTCAAATCATAATTAGCAGCCAATTGATTTAGTCATCAAATTATTTTAGCCACTATTTTGGCTTTGATATAATTCGAATGCCATAAAAATTTAATATGATTGTCTATGCAACGCCGTTAATAACGGCCTATGTTGGATTTTTGTTACTGTTAGTTAATGTCATGATTGTTTTGACAATAGGGTTACAAATTTGGAATAGAATATATGGCGGAGAAAATTAAAAGGTTAATTTGTTAATTGATTATAAATTTGAAAATTATTTTTACAGAGGATGAAAATAAGTAATAAAATTGAAGAATTTCTTCGGTTTCTATTTTCAAAGGAAAAAAAACAGAGAATTTTTTCGATTCCAATTTCCCGATGCCCAAGGGAATTGAGAATCCACAAGTGCAGCAGAAGACCTCTCTCTCTCTCTCTCTCTCTCTCTCTCTCTCTCTCTTCGCTGCATATTTGCGTCTGGTAGCGTAGCGCTTGAGAGAGAAAAACGCCATCTCTATCTCTCTCCCTGCATCGAAAGCTCCCCTTTTTTTTTTCACTTCTCTCCGGTCCTCGACAGGAGTCCACTTCCTCAGCATTCAGCAATGCTTTCAGTGCCGTCAGCTTAGGAAAAAGCAGCATCAGCAGCGGAGAGCTTCCTTCAATGGGTTCCTGCGTCTCGTCCCGTCTCCGAAATGGCCCGGCGCCGGGCTCCACCGTCGCCGACGTCCCATCCCCGGTGGAGGAGAACGCAGTCAACGGAGGCGAGGCCCTGAAGTCCCAGTGGTCCTTTTCCCAGTCAAAGCCTGCTGCACGATGCTGTGGTGTGAACGCAAAACCCCATGTATCGTCACCTTGCATCAGATAGGCAGCGTTGTTGGATACGATTAATCGGTCCCTCGATTTGTATAAATATATTCAGTACCATCTCCGGTTATAAACCAACACGGTTTGCTATTGTCTCTGCCTTTTTCAAGTTCGGAGCTTTCGAAGACATGATATTTTGTGGGGGGTCGTGGTGGGCCTTCCAGTGTCTACAACGGGGACTCTGCTCTAGATGGTGTTTGTTTCATCTATTTTGATTTAATGTCCGCTCTCGCCTTTTTATTTTTTATTTTTTAAAATTAGTTTATCCATTCGCAGAGGCAAAAGATGGCAAGCTGAGTTTTTCCTTTTGATTATGAGAGCAAATCATGCATCGTTTCTTCCTTGTGAAGAGTTGTCCTGAAGCTTCTTACTGGTTCTTGCTATTGAATTTCCTTCCTTTTTTGTAACTTAATTTAGATAGTCGCGTAAAGTTGATTTAACATCTTTACCCTGCTTAAGAATTATTCAGTGGGAGCTTCATATTGATTTTCATGGATATTTTCTTGAGTTCTTTAGGCATAGGATTGATTGCTGTTCATGTTTGATCAGTGATGCTCTTGGAACGGTATCACTCACTGCTCATGAGCTTTTTTGGTTATCTTGTGCGTAACGCCACTATTGTCTGGCTAAGTGATGAATATTCTTTCTGCCTGCAACAAACTTTACTTTTACGTGTATGCTGGAGCTTTTCTAAGTGAAACTCGGATCGTGCAGGTAGTAAAGACGATGTTTTCTTTGATTCCCGAGCCTGGCTAGATTCAGACTGTGAAGATGATTTCTTCAGTGTCAATGGCGGTGAGGAGCTGATGGTCCTAGAATTATTCTGATTTTATATCAACCTTTTACTTACTAAATCGTCTCCTCTCTATGCACGAGACTGATTTCTAATTTCCTTATCTGCAGATTTCACTCCTTCCCGTGGAAGTACTCCAGTCCACCACTCTCCTATGGGCGCTCCTCGGGTCAGCAAGACCACTACAATAACCATAGACGAGGCACCTGGTCCCGTTTCCGAGACAGAGCCATCCCCTTACACGAAGAAGAAGAAGCTTGCTGAGCTCTTTCGAGACAGCACAGGGGACAGTGAAGAAGTTCCTGTTGCAGCTGCAGATGGTGATGAATCCAAGTCTTCTCCAGAAAAGAAAGCCTTGAAGCCTCCTAAGCAATCGACAAGAACCATCCTTAACATTCTCCCATGCTCGCGACGGCGTTCACCTTCCTTCTCAAGAGACAACTCTCTCTGCAACAGTGAAGGGGCCCTTAATGGGTCTGATCACGAGAAGAAGCTTGAGAGGGCCCGTGCAACCATGGTGCCTCCCAAGCCTGGCGTCCTACAGAATCTCTGTGGATAGGAAGAAGAAGAAGAAGAAGAAGAAGAAGATGGCCCCCCCCATTCCTGTACATAATTAAAGTCCCAGCATCTTAGTTCTATCAGTAGATTCGGGAAGCTGTCGAGCTACTTCTCTCGACGCGCATATATTCTAGAGGTGTGAGAAATCATGTTGGGAGCTTACTATGGAAATGCAGCTAGAAGGGATTGATATCGTCGGAGTTTAATTTCTTACCCTAAAGGCACTTTTGGTTTTGCTCTAGCACGCGAAGTTTATATACTCTTTTTTTTTTTTTACTGATTAAAAAAAACGATGTAATGAGCAGAGCCCCCTAATGTATGAGTTATCAAAATGAGGCTCGTGTTGCTTACACGTCTCTGCTTAACATAATCGCATTTCGCCGGTTGTTTACGGAAGATGATGGGAAGGGAAAACAATTTACCGACCGGTTATCTGGGTGATTGCGGATGCCTCTGGAGACTGCAACTGACAGAACAGCCCCGTATGTCTATGCAGATGCAGAAGCTGAGTACGCTAACCAAACTGAAGAGCTGAAAATTATGCTTATTTAAGGAAACGATCACTTTCCCATTGCTCCGTATGAAGCTAGCTGATGCCGTGTCCCATGAAATCTGATAGTTTCAGGCTTTACTATTTCAATAAATTGCAGCCAAGTCGCAGGGAAGTTTGCTAGACATAGGCAGGGGGGGTCAATCACCATTGGTAGCTTTATTTCGACGTCAAGCTTCCTATATGAATTTCCTTCTACCAAACTCAGTCCCCTCTTGCTTTACGGGTAATCTCAGGCACTGAAGTGGAAAGTTGATATCTTGTCGAATTGAATCGGTGTGTATACATGCTCTGCATTTACGGATGTGCTCACGAGCATCTGGGATTGGTTCAGTATACCAGATCACAACCCGAGAAGACGTTCTGGGGCATGCCGATTCTATTTTCTCGAGCCCAATCAAGTGTAATTATCTTACAGGGGAGGCAATGCAGTTTACTTAACCTTACTGGACATGATGAAAGGGACCCCTTCAATCAACTTCCCTCCTCCCTCCCTCTGTATATATACCGTTCAGATGATGGAAGAAGATGAAGACCACACAGAGTCTCAGAGAGGAGGAGCAGAAGGAGGAGAGAGTACAATAGGAGTGTGAAGAGACTCAGAAGAAAGAAGATGGAGGGAATGAAGGGAGCTCTGTTGGCTATGGGGATGGTGATTGGTGTGATGGTGTTTGTGGGAGGGGCAATGGGGGCCCAACATGTGGTGGGAGGTAGCCAAGGTTGGGATGAGTCCACTGACCTCAATTCTTGGGCTTCCTCTGAGACCTTCAAGGTTGGAGATCAACTTGGTAAGTCTGTAGTTCCCCACCATTTTCCCTTCTTTCTTTTAATCCAAATCGGGAATGGTGTCGGAGAGTAAGAAAGTGTTTTGCACGAGAGGATCGGATTCTATTATAATGGGTGAAATAGTCCCTCCAATTTGGATTCCTTCACTCTCGTCCCTGTCCTACTTTTTGACCTATTTTGGTTCCTCAGCGTTGAGGAATTGTCGATTCAAGTCACCACCACCCTCACCCACCAGAACTTTCCCGCCTTCTCCTCCTTCTCCGGGTTATAAATTTCCCCGATGAGGCTGCGAGACGTTCCGGGTTGAATCTGATCGGAATACGATGACTTCTTTTTTTTCTGCAATGCAGTGTTCAAGTACGCACAGGGGCTGCACAGCGTTGTGGAGCTCGCCGACGAGAACGGATACAAGAGCTGCGACACCAGCACCGCCGTTAACTCCATGAGCTCAGGCAACGACGTGGTCAAGCTGACCAAGCCCGGAACCCGCTACTTCACCTGCGGCACCTCCGGGCACTGCAGCCAGGGAATGAAGCTCAAGGTCACCGTCGCCGCCGACGGGGCACCCTCCACTCCAGCATCCACCTCATCTTCTCCCACCACCTCTTCATTCTCTTCCTCCAAAACCTCTAGCTCTGGCCCTGGCTCTGATTATGGCCCTGGCTCAGGCTGTCACCCTGGCAAATCCCTCTCCACTCGCGCTTCGGCTCCTCGGTTCCTATTGGCTGCGGGTCTTATTGCTCCCTTCATGCTCCGCTTCTCGGGCGTGTGCTGATTATTACCCTTCATGGACTCATGCCCTGTATGTCTTTGATGGATTGAATCGTCGAGGTGGCTACTGCTATGGAGGTGTCATTATCACATAGTCGCATCTATTCTTGTTGGGTGGTCTTATAGACTGATGAATGGTTCTGTATCTTGACTGAGATTTTCCATGTAAATTAAAGAATAAATTATCCATTTCAATCGCACGCCTTGCCTTGTGCTCTTTTCCTGCTTGTTTGTTGTGATCAACAGATTATTATTATAGAAGTGGGTTTGTTGGGTATCTGTAATCTCTTGTCATCTTTCATTGTATATTGATCATTGATTGATATACTTCAGCAGATTCGTCTAACTTCAACTGCCAAGTTTTGTCTTTGATAGTACCAAAGCAATTCTGGCTTCACTAAGACTAACATAGAACTGACCAAACAGAGAACCACTGGATATCGAGCAAAAGAAGAAATCAACAAGGGAGACTGGTGAAAGATGTACATGTCGTCCGGTAAAGACTGCCCACAATTTCGATATTCAAATATGATCAACAACTGATACGGTGTAAAAGATCTGGCTTTTTCTATTATCTATCCTCCATATCTCCAAAGAAGAGAACCGGTATGTCGAATGTAGTCTTACAAAGCAACAACTTAGTCAAACCGCAGTTGCTCATGAAATTCATCTTAGCATGTGGAAGAGCGGATTACCTTGGTGTGAAAAAAAGAAGAAGAAGAAGAAGAATAAATTGATCAACCAGTGTGGTACTCTAACTCTCTGTGTCTCTTGGAAGATTGCGAAACTGAGAAAGCTGTTGCAGAAATAATATCCGCTAAATTCTTGCCACTGCTTTGTGATTTGCACACAGTCAGTTCCAATGTCCGCTAACCTTAGATTTTGCCAGGTGAGGAAACGCCATCAAGATGTTGTGTGCCCTCAAATCCTGCCTCGTCAGGATACCGACCACTGGAGATGCCTGAAAATTCAAGGAAGCACAAAAATAGGTCACTGACATAACTCTTCTCCTCGAACTTTTCTTACTATGACTCATCATCCTAACCGCCAATCTGTGGAGCGTAGGGAACTGTAAAATGTGCATAAAGAAATTAGAGTTGAGAGGAGCTTCTTAAGCTTACCCCTGCTGCTTGGTACTTGGGTACGATCAGCATATGCCGTAGCCCGACCTGTCTGAAGAGCACCTTCGCCTTTGCCACCGACATGCTCTCCACCACTGTGTAAGGGGTCGTGTTGGTGAAGGGATGTAGGTCCACAAACATCTCCATCTCCTCCCTCGTCACTGCCACTTCCTCAATCTTCACTTCTCTCTCTGCCAAATCGATCCATGAGAAGCTTTCGCTCACTTCCCAATCCTCCCTCCTCCTCATCTTGTCTTGCAGGAACCACTTCTTCTTGAGCACTTGCAACAGGTGAGCCCTGAGTATCAGCCCATGAAGCTCTCTCGCTTCCCCAGCGCATCCTACTGGAGGGAAAACCTCTTCGTCGACCACGGGAAAACAATTGTGCGTGGTGTTTCTAAGGACATCCACTATCCGACCCACCTTCTCAATCCCACAGAGGGTGACTAGAGAAGGCTTCGCTTCAGCAAGCTCTCCCACAGTGAGATTCCTCATCCAAGGCTCGGGATTTGCATCCAGGAAAGGCAATCCCTTCAGGTCGAGTATTATCTCGTATATGCTCGGGTTTATGCAATCCCCGACACTTTTGGCTGTTAGCAGGACAATCATTGTTATCGGTAGCAACAGAAGGTTGTTGGTGAGCTCAAGGAATATCACGCAGAGTGAAACTGTCATCCTCATAGACCCTGCCATGAGGGAAGCTGCCCCAAGAACTGCATAGAGGCCTTGGTCAATGTTCGTGAGCGATCCCATAGCCATCCCGAGCAAGCGCCCGTATGCAGATCCCATGAGGATGATAGGGAGGAAGAGCCCCGAGGGAACAGCAATCCCAAAGGTGAAGAGCCCTAATATGCAATATAGAGCAAAGAAGATGAGAAGGGAAGTTGCATGGTACTCGCTTGGGGTATTGGTGGAGAAGATGTTCCGAACGGCATCATCATTTGTGGTGAGGAGGAGGGTTGCAAGGTCATTGTAGTACCCATCCGGGCAGTTGAACTGCTTGAAGTTGCCTGACCGGCCATTGGTTGGGCAGGTAGATGACGAAGAGATAGACGGATCGCACTTGGTGCACTTTGCTAGAAAGGGTAGGCAGTAGAGGCAGACTGAGGTGAACAATGAGACTGTCAAACTCAGCAGAAGTTTATGCATCTTGCCCTTTCTTCAGATGAGAAAATACGCAGCAGTTAAGCAGGGAAAAAAAAAACACATAAATAAGCATTTGCCCCAGTTTCCTGTTTTTCTTCTGACTAGATATGCATTTTGGTTTACTGTCTCCATTTATTCTTGCAGAAAAACAGAAACCTGGGATGGATTTATGAACTTATGACAGTTATATTTGGGCCTTACTGATTGATCAAACTGTATAATCGCAGGACTTTGTGGAGGATATGATTGTAAAGGCTGCCAAGCACCCCGCCGATGACACCGATCACAACTACCGGAATGATATCCATTACTCTGTATTTCACCGTCACGTTGCTTACATCAAACATGATGAGCCCGCCTTGGCCGAACAGTCCACAATTCCCGGTGTTGCAGTACTCAATGAAGGCCCTGAGCACTACTGCGACCATGGCCGTGCTGAAGAAGGTACGCCACAGGAGGGCGCTTCTCCACCACGTGGCCACCTCCTCCAGGGAGAATAGTACACCTCCCACCGGTGCTCGGAAAGCTGCGCACACCCCTGAGGAGGCCCCACACGTGATCAGGTCTCTCCTGTCTCGGTCGTTGTTGAAGTAGCGGAGCCACCGCCACCGAAGCCGGTAGTTGTCGGGCCCGCCCTGGCCCAGGAGGGATGCGATGCAGGCCCCGATGTGGACCAGAGGGCCCTCTTTCCCGAGGTCGAGCCCCGCCGAGACAGCCCCGATGCTTCCAATGATCTGCAGCAACAAATTAAAGAACCGATTTATTTACGACTTCTGCCTATAATTATTTTCAGTTTAATGTCCGGGAAGCAAGCATTGGACCCACCTTCACAATCAATGTTGATGCACCAAACATGTTGGGAGTATCTACACCATTAAGGTAGGCTTTGATTTCAGGTATGCCAGGCCCTGCGGCAGTTGGGGCGAAAAACACGCAGAGCAGAGCGGCCATTAACGTCAGTGAGAAGTTAACCCCGACTAACAGAGCAAACCCCGTCAGATAGCTGCAAAACAAACAGGCGTTATATTATTTGCAACGAAATCATGATCATTGTGGATAGTAAGGATCACGGGAACGGAGTTGTATTCGGACCTTTCATTCTCGATCAAGTGAACCACCGCAAGAATCTTGTAGCCTGCAATGTTTTCGACCGCCAGGTTGATGATTGTGGCGGTTATTCCTGTGAAGAGGCCCACCAAGAAAGCGAGGGACCATTTCAGCAAAATGTACTGGAGTACTTGGACTTTGGATCTGCTCCTCCAGTCATGCTTGAACAGATCGTTCTCGTTTATCCTGCAAAACAGGCGGTACGAGTACCAGACATGTCCTCATATTCATCATCCAACAGTAACACACAGAAAACAGGACAAGTGGACAGAAGAGTGTTCGAGAGGGAACGAACTCGTAGTCCAAGCTCTCGATGTGCGACACTTTGGCTCCAACCAAAGCCAGCGGGCTCGAAGAGAGCGTTCTGTGCCTCTTCAGGAGAGGCTGGGTCAGCAGGTTGCTCTCTGGGTCTCTCCTTTCTCCTTCTCCTTCTCCTTCTCCTTCTCCTCCTATATATCAGCGCCTGTCTGCTTCTGCTGCTTCTCCATTGATGTCAGCTGCTGCTTCACCTGCAAGTAGGTGCTCCGAGTCTTCCTCCATGCTGAGAAGGCCTGATTCTGAAGATTTAAGCAGGCTGCTGCCCCTCTGCCGTCACTACTTCCCTCAAAACTTGCAATGTGAATAACCAAGATGGATCGGGTAATTGTTCCACACTCTTCTGGTCCTGATGTGTGTGTGTGTATATATATATATATATATATATCAGCGCCTGTATCTTGGGATGATAATGTGCAGTGTCTGACTGATGCTCCTTGGTGAATGATGAAATGGGCATTTCCCCACTTTTTTTTCTCTTTGACCTGGGAGAATAGTAGAGTGTGCTGTCTTGGGAGGGTTGGAAGGGCAAAGAACCAACAAGTTGATGGGTCATTCTCATATAAGAAGACAAGATTGGGACCTTATTATATATATATATATATATATATATAGGATATGAAATTTTGCAACAGTTTGGGATCCATCAACACCATGTCTATAATTAAACTTGGACTTTTGGCAATAAGTGATCATCAGTGCCCCCCTCAACCAGTGGAGAAAGAAGAAGATGGCTAAATAATAATGCGTTTTTTCTGTAGTTGCGATTTCTTCGATTTCACTCGTATCAATTCGATAGCGATCCGAATTCACAGTCGGAGTGTCCGCCATTTCGCCTTCGGTGATGGTGGGAGGGAGGACTGTCATGATCTCAATTTTCCCAGCAAAAAAAGTGTGAATTCCCAGTATGTTCTAATATTTTTCTCTGTAATCTTGAATGTCCCGAATTTATTCAAGAAAATTCATTAAAGGGTAATTTTTTGTTGGAATAAATTTCTTTTTCTATTCATAAATTAGGGTGATTGAACTAACCTATAATTTTAATTGCTAAAAAAATCAAAATTTGATGGATACCCATTCAACGTGAATAGTGAGTCAGACCCATCAAAAAAATTTACTGATAATGATATTAAATCTCTTATATTTTAAAATTATTAGTATTATTTTTTTGCTTAAGATTTTATTGGAATCCTATTCCACACCAAGACAAAATCATGGGGATCAATGCATGAGGCACAGAAGGCCTGATAGGATCTAATGATGCGGATCGTCACACTCTTGACCAAATTGAACTACATTGCTTCTACACAAATTCAAATAATTGATCCAATTTTAATATATATATATATATACATTCAAAATGAAAAAGGGCAGAGAAGTTGATTGGGTGCAAATGCAGCATCTGCTACCGTAGAGCACGGATCCAACGGCCCATGTTAAAACGACCCTTCAGGCCACCGAAACGCCGAGCTTACCTGTATGAGAAATGATGAATATAATGCGAGGATAAATTAATGTAAATTTATGGAAGAAAAAATTTATTCCAACATCATGTGGGCATTCGATTCAATCGAACAAGCCGACACATGACATGGCCTCTCGGGGCCGCCCACCTCACCACCTGTCACGGTCGCAACTCGTCCCGCAAAGGCGACGAACTGGGTGGTCCGGTGAGTTCACGGGCAGCCCCATGTTGTCCCCCAGGTTTAGACCCAGATTCGTCGGCGTAACCCCGTCGAGCTGCTCATAGATTCGTATCCGAGCTGGTTATTCAAGGATGCCGGCTGGGATTACTTCGCAGCTACTCCCTTGAACAGTAACCACAGTCGAGGAAGGTTCATCTGACTGCATAGAATTTCCATGCCCTGTAGGCTCTCCACGCGGTGATGAAGATTAATGGAGGACACATGATGCCTACTGCCAATGGAGCTATGGAGAGATACTGTACATACACAGATTCAAGTGGACGGACATAGCCAGTTTTTCGGACTCTCCCCTCTGCGCCGATAGAGGGAATATGGTGACGTGGCCACTGTATGTGTGTGTGTATGTTAGTTTTGATCTCAATTATTGAGCAAGAGATGGAAGACGATCTCAGTACAGGGACAGACAGGAACCTGCTGTTGGCATTTTGTACATAATTGATCTCGATGAATGTTGTTTCACAATCACAATGTCGCTTTCTGGCTGGATGTTGTACCATTGATTGCGGAAAACAACCCTAAAATAGGCACCCTTTGCAACGCTTATGCTGATTGATAGGTGGTGGAACAAACATGAAAGTATGGATAGACCCACGGACACCCGAAAATGTTGATTTTGAACCAACTGATGATGTTTCTGCTTCTGAGTCAAATTCCATCTGGGCTATGGCAGAGGGAGTACACCCCCTCAAAACCTCCCATGCAAGCAGGGAGCAAGGAGGAGGAGGAGGAGGAGGAGGAAGATCCATACACACATTCAAGGACGCGGCTTGGGCTACAGACGACCCTCGTGTGGCGGGAGCTGCTTTTGGTAATGGCCGAAAGAAGGCATCTTGGTTTAGGAAAGTCCACTTTCAGTGTCCTGCAAATGCTGAAGCTGCCGCTCTCCTTGCCGCAGCAACGATTTTCCCTGAATATGGATTGGTCCTGGGAATGTAGAACCATTCTGCTGTGTTTTTGGGATACTGTTAGTCCCTTTTCTGACTGGCCATGTGAATGAATGGATATCAAGGGTGGCTAACGCTGTAGCTCTGGGTCTGCATCACTTTGAAGCGGGTGATTCTCTCCTCTCTTGAATGCATTACTTCTAAGTTATGAAGGAAGCCCACGAGTTAAGAAGAGCACACGCAGAAGAGAGAACAGAGGGGCACGAGAAAACTGGCGAGATTCGGGTATAGGATCTCATGATCTATGCCCGCTGCGTTGGATGAGCCCTTGAGGCCCAAACATCTCGGTTCAACGAGCTAGCTTCGTAGCCCAATTCGGCCCACCTGACAATCCCATTAATTTCATTCTTTTAAGAATAAGGATACCTTGGATTTCTCAGATTGCGCATGAACTTTTTCCGTATAATTCAGGTCTCTGTTACCAAATATCTTCAAGCTATTCCTTATTGATTAGATTCACCATTAACACGTTGGCTCATGATGACTTCTTATTCTTAATCAACTACGCCGGCATCACTCAGCCACCAACATGCCTTGTCTGATGGAGATGAGACTCGCGAGTTCGATCTTCTCTATTCTAGTTTCGCTGCTCTTGGTATCTTATCTCCTGCTACCCAGATTTTCTCGATGCATCAGCCATTTCGATATCTCGATCAGGACCCTCTCGGTAAGCACTTACACATCGATCCATTGCTACTAAGATCTGGTATCCAACACTCTCATGCCCTCAGGTTTTCCTCTCGTTTTGGTGGCAATGTATCTAACACAAACTCCCGCGCTTGTTATGTTGCCCCTGTAATTTTCAATGGACTTATCACACCCAAAGGAATAGCTTATAAATGCAGTACTGAACATTAAAGTTTCATCCTTTCAAGTGTGAATTAGAATCAGAGGAAGAACATTTCCAATATTTGGAACGGATAGAGTTTTTAAGTATCTACTGGCCCGCATCCTCATCCTGTTGCATCAACATCGGCTTAAGCTATTACGCAATGAGACGGGACGGAATTCATTGTTCTGTAATCTGCTCCCTAGATCTCGGAAGACACAGGCTTGGCGAATGTTCTGAAGAAAGCGTCCATGCAGGAGAGAACGGTGATACTGACGTTGCTTCAAACCGCTGATCATAGCTCGGAGGTCAAGATCTTCCTCGAGAGCTTTAGGCTCGGCAATGGAACTGCAAGATTCCTGAGCCACCTGATCATCCTAGTGCCGGATACCCAAGCTTTCCGGGTCTGCAAGTCCATCCATCCCCTTTGCTATAGTCTCCCTGCAATGGGAAGCAGTAAGCATCTTACAAGTTCCGATCAGGTCCAAGTTCAATGGAGGAGGAATGGACTCATTCAAGAACTGCTCAGGCTGGGGTACAATTTCATCTACACGGTAAGAGGTCTTCTAGGTCTGCAACTTTCCTGGTATGTCCTTACAGATTCAAGTTCTTACACGGGCATCCAAACCGCAGGATGCAGATGTTCTGTGGTTCCGGAATCCATTTGTTCACTTCAGCTCATATTTTCGTCACTTCACCTCATATGACATGATGTCGGTAGCCCAAAAACATGATTCCCACTCACCAAATGGACTGAAGTCTCCCGATGATGGGTTCTTTTACATGAAAGCACATGACATGTCGCTTGAGTTTGTCCAGATCTGGAACTTGATGAGAATCCTATACCCGGGGTCAGATACACAATCCACCCTGGAGATGTTGCTGCACGACCAGCATGGTTTTCTCAGTCTCATTGGTATGAAAGTTGGGTATCTAGACATGGCTGGTTTTGGGAATTTTTGCCGAGAAGCCATCGATTTCAGCAAAGTCGCTATTGTCCGTGTAAGCTGCGGCACGGAAAGTAGAAGCAGGATCCAAGACCTTCAGAATCTCCTAGATAGCTGGAGAAACTTCACATCGAGCAGCGTCAGAGCATAACTGTAGAAGAGAACTGATCATACACTGTGTGACCATGAAATACTATAACTAGTATGTCCAGTGCATAATAGAACTGCAGTCTCGACTCTAATGGAACAATGAAAAAACACCGTGAACTGCTATTCAACGCTCTATCGATAAATAAGCTGCCATTTAGGAAGAATTATCAGGCAGGGCAGAACCCCAAGATCGTTTATGAATAAATTTTCCCGTATTAACTTTTCAGCAAGAGGTTGCCACATACAGAAAGAAAGGGATTCATAAAACCACTCGACGATATAACCAACTTCTTCAAGCGTACAAACTGACGAAGATTACATCCAATTTCTCAAATGCCAAGGCAGATCATGTACAGCGGCACTCGTTTCTAGCATCGCCAGTTTCATAACAATACAGAAGATTCACTTCACGAAGAAAAAAAAATACTAATCTGTTACAAGGGCAGAAACCATAGAAGATTCTTCCACTTTTGCAATGCTGACTTGTTAATGAAATAACTCATCCACAGAAGAACATACTCCATAAACGAAACTTGCAGAAGCAAGGAGTTCTCAGAGCAGGACAGGACCGTGAAGCTTGTCTGATTGGACGAGATTAAATCAGAAAGGATTGTCTTCCTCTGGCATTTCCCAGTTATCATCTTCCTCAGCCCTCTCGTTCACAGATGTTTCGTGCTTGTTCAAGGTTGGAGCTCCTGACAGCGGGCGCCTGCATAGACAAGATTATATTCAGAATAAAATCCAAAATTTTCATAGACTGTCACATTAGCTTTCATTAGCCAATACCAAAATTTCACCTTTACATGTCGGAATAAATAGAAAAGCACGGAAAGTTCAGACCTTTTACGGGTACACCTGGCGACTTCACGGGCTTTGCGCTCCCTCTCGTCCTGGCGGTTCTCGAAGAAGCGCCGCCGTTTGCACTCCTGGATCACGCCGGCCTTCATAACCTCCCGCCGGAAGCGACCCAGCAGCCTCTCCTCCGGCTCGTTATCTTCCACCAAAGCCTGCACGTTGTAGCCGGAGCTGAAGTACAGCGTGTTCGCGTACGCCAGGGACGGGCAAATGACGGCAGCCGA
Source organism: Sonneratia caseolaris (assembly GCA_900006705.1). Taxonomy (NCBI): domain Eukaryota; kingdom Viridiplantae; phylum Streptophyta; class Magnoliopsida; order Myrtales; family Lythraceae; genus Sonneratia; species Sonneratia caseolaris. The sequence goes on from CXYZ01005805.1 coordinate 119,781, forward strand.
AAGGTCGAGGGGCGGCTGATCCTGGGCCTGCGGAAGCGATATGGGGGCAGAATCGTCCCTCGATCTCTGGCGGGGCTTCGGGGGCGCCTGAGCGATGGGCGGAGGCGGCGGAGGCTTGGAGGGTAGGAGGAAGGAGAGGAAGTTGGCGAACGAGGCAGCCATAGATGAGCTGAGCCGAGCTTTCTGGGCGGCGAAGCAGACCAGTCCTTGTGGATAAGGACGACCACAAAGCTTACTGCTTGTCGGGTTGTCGGGCCGGAAACTAGCTGAGTCTTTATGGGCCTTTAGTCACCACAATGGGGCCTGTTGGGTCCACTTTATATGGGCCTTCACAGCCCATTTATTTTCCGACACTGGGACTCCTGTGTTCGCTACTTCGATCAATAGGGACGAAACTCCAGCTGAATAGATTTAATCGATTAGCCAGCAGCTTTTGTGGGGACTGCTTTACACACACACATATATATAATCAGAAATCCAGTGAAAAAAAGTTTATTATTTTTTAAAAAATAAATAAAAGGAGGAGAAGCGAGCTTTGGTGCACGTGCTAATTATTTGTCCAAACACGTGCACGTACTCTCTGACACGGAAAACGACAGTCGTCCCATAACATTTTAATTGTAATCAGACGGTGTCTGGCCACGTGGACGATACCCGGCACTTCTGCCCACCGTTCAAATGGGGATACCCTATTTTTAGCCGAGAAAATGGAACGACGGACCACATGCAAGCGGGCTGACATCGAGACGGAGGGAGATGGAATGAAATGAATTTTATTAATAATAAATAAAAGGGGAAAAAATTATTTACTCTTCCGAAGTACAATTTTAACATGACGTGTCTGCTAAGTATTGAATAATGCATTGGGAAAAGGAAAAAAAAAAGAGAGAGGGGAAAAGAGTGGGCACCCATATCCATTTTCATACATGAAAAAAGAAAAAAAAATGTGTATTCTTTCTCCCTCTCTTTTTTTTTTTTGGGGTTAATAATTGAGTAAAAGAAGAACTTGCTTGACAAAAGACTTCTCCAGCTATGTATGCCTCTTGCGGAGGCGAACCGGTAAGCCGCCGGCCATGTGAGCCGTAAGTAGGGGGACGAAAACCGGCGGGCCTCCTCTCGGAACCGTTGTGATCTCGAAACGCCGGAGGATCGAAGCCACCACGTACTTCATCTGCACGAACGCCAGCTCCTTGCCTATGCAATCCCTCGGACCGGCCTGGAAGACCGGGTACTTGTAGGGGCAGACCTTCTTGAGCGGCCCCTTGTGGCCTTCCGGTTCGACGAACCAACGGTCCGGTTTGAACTCGAATCGGTCCTTCCCCCACAGCGCCTCCATCCTCCCCATCCCGTAGGGAAAGTAAGTGACTCGGTCCCCGGCCCTGACCGGCGTCCCGTCCGGCAGCAAATCGTCCTCAACTGGATGCTTCGAGTCCCACACGACCGGCGGGTAGAGCCTCATAGTCTCGAGCAAGCAAGCTTCGAGAAACCTCAGCTCCTTGATCGAGTCGTAGTTCAGCTGGCTTGCCCTAAAATCTGCGATCTCGGATACGAGCTCTGCCTCGATCTTCGGGTCCTGCGAGATCGACCAGAAGAGCCACGTCATGGCGGCCGAGGTAGTGTCTCGACCAGCCATGACGAAGCTTATTACCATGTCCCTGATCGCTTCCTTGTCGTGGCCATTCGATAGCATTCTCGATAACAGGTCCATCTCGCCTAACTCGTGGACAGCTGTTCCATTCTTCTCCATCTCCATCTTCATCGTCTCGGCTCGTTCGTCGATTATCGAGTTTACGTATCCATGGACCTTGCCGACGGAATCGCTCAGTATCTTCTCTGACCCGACCTGAGCCCACCTCTTCGCCTTCCATATCAAGTACAACGGCGCAGCCCCGCGGAGGGCGCAGATCATCGACGACGAATCGAAGGCCCGGGTGACAGTGGACTCAGGCAGGGCCGGGTCGATGGACCCATGGTCAACGCCGAGGGAGAACTTGCAGATCATACTGGATGCAAATCTCCTCAAGAGCTCCTGCAAATCGATCACCCGGTCCTCCTCGGCCAGCCTCTCGAGCACCGGAATCAGCTTGGTCTCCACCCCGTCCCGCAGCGTCCCGACCGCGAAGTTTCGAAGGGACCGCACGCTGAACTGGTGGCACGCGAGCTTGCGCTGGGCCCGCCAGAGGTCACCGTCCGCGTTGAAGATTCCTTTCCCGAGGAAGTCGCCGAGAATGTCGGTGAAGGGCTTCCCCTTGGGGAAGTTCCCGAACCGGGTCTTCAGGATGTACTCCACGTTGTCGGGGTTCGTCGTCACGACTGTCCGCCTCGCGCCCAGCCGGTCCACGACGATGGTGCCGGTCGGGGACTCGGAGATCATCTCGGTGTACCAGCCCAGCAGGCGGCGGCGGTTGCGGTAGAAGGAAACGAGGCAACCGACGACAGGGTAGGTGGGGGGACCGCCGGCGGAGGAGGAGTTGACAAGAGCCCGCCGGAGCTCGGCGACGAGGAGGAGGAGGAGGAGGCAGAGGAGGAGGATAAGAGGGGAGAGCTTGAGGGCCAGCCACGGAACCGTCGCTGCGTCCGCTGAGGAGACGAGATGAGCAGCTTCCATTGCCATTGCCATTCGGAAATTTCTGCTGGCAGGCAGCGAAATGCACGGCGGAGGGGCTGCCGGTCTTATAGAGACAGTCGTCTCCGAAGCCGAGTGGGCAGCTGGGGGTCCGAATCGTCGGCTACTGGGAGGGAGCTTTTGCTGACTTTTTGTGGCTCTCTCGATGGAAATTCTGTGTGTGTGTGTGTGTGTGTGGTCCTCGGTCAATTATGGCAGTTCCCATTTCTTGCATAAAATTTGAAAAGAAAAATAAAATAATAATAATAATAATAATGATAAGTTGAAAGTTATTAGATTTTGATGTATGGGGATCAATGTGGAATAATTATTAATGATATATGTCTTAAATTGAGCTTTATGCCAAGTTGAGAACCGGTTCGAGGTATGGACCACCACCCCCCCACGTACTCACCACGAACAACATATAGCCGTCGTCGCAGCCCGGCACGGAGAGAGCCCTTTCCAGGTCCGAAGCAATTGTGAAATCATAGTTATAGGGAAAAAGGCTTGGACGTATTTGCTTCGGTGCGTAGTCAAGGCAGTCTTGTCATTGACTAATGGACCGACAACGTTAAATAGGAAACGGGGAAGGTAAAAAAAAAAAAAAACACGTGCCGGAATAGTACCTACCAATTCGCTACGGGTGCTCCCATCCGTCCCGCCGGCTTTGCCCCCCACGTCGGTTCGGACTCAACCGACCCAATTGATGGCGTAGACCTGGGGTAACACGGGCAGAAAAGATTGTACGGACAGGCACGAGGATTTTCCGAAGATTAAAAACGGACACTGTCGATTTTAAATTCAGAGTAGTGTCGATTTAATTAGCTCTTTTTTTTCCTCTCCTTTTTGAAATAGCCACCTAAAAATTACGCTAATACACACCGAATTCTGCAGTGGATCATAGATCTCGAGTCCAACAGTTTGCAGGCGGAGCATTAAAAGATAATAGAGTAACGTGATTCACACCGCAGTACGATCCACGCAAATTGGTGCAAAAGTTTGCCCGAGATTGGACATAGATCTTTTAATTTGACATTGAAAACGACTTTATTGTAATATGTTCCAATTTTTCCCTCTTTTTTGGGTAGGCACCTAAAAATTACGTTGATGCACGTGAAATTATACGTGAACAGTAGATCTCAGGTCGGACGGTCGCGTCCTGAGCGTTAGAAGGCAATAGAGTAATTGTAACACGAGGCCGAACGTTAAGAACTATGATTTTCACTCGACAAGTTCGATAAGACAGTCGTGGAGTTATCGGAGATTCGAATTCCGTCATATATGAGGGGAATTTCTAAATTAGACGATGACTAATTTCTTCTTATAAGTATCGAGTAGGTTTTCACGATTGTGTTGACTGAGGAAAAAAAATTGTGATATATTGGTTTATTGCTCTCGTGCTTTCAGTGAAAATTTTATACTGTATTAGAGTGAATTGCTATGTGCACTCACATCTCGCTCAGGCTTAGTTATTACCGAGATGGAAAGAAGATTTGCGATAGTTATTGAGACCAATAGCATGATTGGCTATTGGGTCAATTGATCCCCTCATCAGAGCATCGTTCACAATTGTCAAGGGCGAGTGTTTGGGGCACGTGGTACATGCGAGCCATGTTGTTGCTCGATAACGAGTGTTAAGAAATGGAATCCGCATCGAAAGGATGAGCGAAAACATCATGAGTTATAAAAAAGAATCAATAACCAATTAATTTGATACATATGAGATTAGGTCTGAGTTTATCATTCTTATAAGATGAGTCAAAATTCTACAACCTTAATATTGTCAGGAAATCGAACTTTATTTCTACCAATGCTCGGAAAAACCACCCAGAACTGTTATTAGTTGAACAATGATTGTGTATAAATTTTTGGGGGTTTTTTTGGAACAGTCAAGAGCACCTACAGCGTGAGCCCAGGGTTGGGGGCACGTTGATTTTGGGAAGACTGATCGACCAGGATATCCATAGACATTTCCGGATAATGTCACCGGCTTATGGGCTGGCTTTTACCGATTAAATCGAGAACTATATAGATTAATTGGAGATATACACGAGGACTATAGACCAATTTGCCTGGTAATGTGGAAGTCATAAGATGCGCTGTCACCCCTAGAAAGTCTAGTAGTCCATTGACTTCATTTCACCATTTATCGACACCCTAGAAATGAAGGGTTGNCTAGTAGTCCATTGACTTCATTTTACCATTTATCGACACCCTAGAAATGAAGGGTTGACTTTTGTCGACGGGGGGGTTGACCATAGCAGCCTCATGATCTCATCTGAAGAATGGCAAGAGCCAAGAAGCTACTCGGGAGCAGAGAGGAAGATTAATAGAAATACATAAAAAAAATATATAATAAATAAAATAAAAATTGTTCAATCAACGTGGGTGCCTNTATATAAAATAAATAAAAATAAAAATTGTTCAATCAACGTGGGTGCCTGTCCGCGTCGGCAACGTCGTAAGTCAACCAAACCTGCCCACGTTCAAAGATTTTAAGATCCGCATCTTATAGACTTATACTAGGAAGATCGGTTTAACTGTTGATTGCGCGTGATATGGAGGACACGTGGCAGTCACTAGGCTGCTGCAGTTGTTTAATTCGACTTCCAGCTATTTTCATCCCTGTTTTAGTTAATATTCAAATTTCGGAGTCAACGCTCATTCGCGGTCAACGGAACGGAACAGAACAATAAACAGCGAGAAGTGAACTGGCTCGTGTACCGCTGCTGCTGCTGATGTCTCCGATGGCGTCGTCGTCTTCTTCAATCACCGTGAACTCAATGCAGCCGCGGCCCTCGATGCTTCTCGTCTGTCTCCTCCTAATGGCGGGACGCTCTTCTACTGCAGGTGAAACCAAATTCTGTTCCGCAGATTAAGCTGTTATCGGAGTTTTCATGGTAGTAATGTGTCGATCTTTAATGGGCACGTTCTCTGGGCAGATCTCCTGCAGAACCCGGACTTCGAGTCCCCGCCGACGAACCTGCCGCCGGAGAACTCCACCGCCGAGTTCATCCTCCTCAACCAGACCACCGCCACTCTCCCGGGCTGGTCCTTCGAGGGAACTGTCCTCTACGTGAAAGCTGGCAAGACGGTGCTGCTCCCGGGCAACGGCTCCCACGCGGTCCAGCTGGGCCCGGACGGCAAGATCAACCAGACCTTGACAACGGCAGGAGCCTCCGACGGCACCTCCACCTACCTGCTCACCATCACCCTCGTGTACTCGGCCGTCGGCGGCGGCAACTGCACGACGTCAGCGACCACTGTCGTGTCGGCGCCGGACAGCAGGACGGAGATTCACGCGAGGGAGGGGTATCACGGGAAGCCCTGGGAGAGTTACGGTGTCTACCTGGGAACCTGGGGAGATGGGGAGAGTGTTAACATTGTGATCGATAGCACGGGCTCGGACCTCGACCCAAACTCGACCTGCTGGCCGATCGTCGATTCAGTTATTCTCAAGGCCGTCCAAGGCCTCGTCAGCAACACTGGTAAAAGTGAGATCATACCGAAACAATCTTAGCTCTGACATTTTCGGTTGAGCTAATTCATGAACTACATCGTGACGAATTCCACGGGCAACTTTCTGCCGAATCAAGGGTTCGAACTGGGACCCCAGTTCCTCGCTGACTCGACCAAGGGGATCCTCCTTGATCGGGCAGTGAGCCCGCTCCAATCCCCACTGGCGCAATGGTCCATCCTGGGAACCATCAAATACATAGACTCAGCCCACTACTTCGTCCCCCAGGGGAATGCCGCCGTCGAGATTGTCGCAGGCGACTCCTCCGGGATTCAGACGGCAGTTACTCTGACTCAGGGCTCCTCCTACACTATCAAGTTCACACTCGGAGATGCCAATGATTCGTGCATCGGGGACCTCAGTGTCAGGGCACAGGCAGGCTCCATGCTCAGGAACTACTCCGTTCAGAGCAAGGGAACCGGCTCGGGAGAGAGTTTCTCCATGAGCTTTGAGGCCGGTTCTGGTACGACACCAGTCAGCTTTATAAGCCTTTCTGCAATGAAGACGAAGGATGGGGTTCCCTGCGGGCCTGTGATCGACGATGTTGTCTTGCAAGCTTCAGTGGCAGTTAAAGCAGCTCTCTGCTGGAATGTGATGGTGATTTTAGTTTTATTTGCAGCAGCAGCAGCAGCAGCAGCATAAAGCTACAAAATCTTCGCGTGATCAATTATATGGCGAGATATGACTTTGCCCAGGAGAATGAACATTTTTTTTTTCCTATGGATTCATTCCAAACGACTNGGAACCTTTTTTTTTCCTATGGATTCATTCCAAACGACTAAATGCATATATGCTCATTCCCCCATTTCCCCCCTCAATAAATCATATATACCCTCATCCTTGACTTCTAGCATATGGATTTCATAGGAATGCCAGAAAGCCAGAAAATGGCTCACATTTAACACAGATCATGCAAGATGACGGTAGGTATCCAATGTGAGCTTTGGATGCATGGATACAGATATAAAATCAATCCTATCAACCGCAGAGTATGACGGGACAAACTTTCAGTATAGCNGGAATCAATCCTATCAACTGCAGAGTATGACGGGACAAACTTTCAGTATAGCTAACAAATTTTTTTTTTCTATACAGATATGAAATGTGCTATGCTTGTATATTGCTTTGACGTATTACTTTGGAAGTTCAAACCTATGTATGGTTCTTGAAAACTTGAGAAGAGATCGATATCTTCACAAAGGAAGCACCTGAGTTATTCGGTACAGTGATATGCTGTTCGGCTTCTTCTCATATCCTTTCCCACCAGTAGCTTCTTATATCTGGAAGAAAAGTGCAAAGCAGCTCCATATCAATTTTTGCATGCAAAAGATTCCATAAACTAAAGGGCAAGTGCATAAGTTAAATAATCAAGCCAGTAAGACGGACATACTCCAGAAATTTTAGGCTTCATAGTGATGAGATGGCAGATTACTATACCCTCTGCTAGGAGTCAATCTGTCCTGCACGTCTCAGAAGGTCTTTGTACTCCTGACTTCTGGACCACTCATCAATCTCACGGGCTCGTAGGACAGGCAGAGGATGTGAGAGTTGCCTCGTTTGAGCATTTCTGAAACACCAAAGACTATTAAATACCCACCATCAACGTCTCAAACCAACCTTTTGGTGTGCTGTTTGTGTTCACCTTATGTACCAGCCCACGGGATTTGAAGATGCTTTGTCATATGAACGAGCTTGCTCTAAGAATGCATCAGCATTTAGTTGGTCAGCAAGCGATGGGGACCCACCGGCTAGTTTCATCAGAACAGAGATGACAACCTCTTGTAGAGACATCAAATGGGAATCACATCATTAAACCACTGATAAGAATTTGGATGTACTAGGCCGATCACTAATAAGTTATTCATGTAATTCAAATAAATGTACCTTAGGGTCTTGGGCAACAAGAAGGGCAGCACGATCGCAGGTAAATTCTGCTGCTCGGAGCCATCTGAATAGCTGTTCTTCCAGACTTTGAGCTATAAATCCACCAAGCCCTGAAATACAATAATGCATGAGGATAGCCACCAACCACTTAGAGAGTGACTAAGCTGAAACACCAGCACAAAGTTGAGAAGCCTCCAGATGGCAACCATCCAAACAGCCTCTCATGTGAATTTCCTTAAGTAATCACCTTTCATCAACTAGGTGATGAATATTCAAAGACAAATTGAGGCTCCTATTGACCTTGGCTAGTTATAGCCTTTATGAAGGCTCCCTCCTTCTTGAGTGCATAAGCAAATGACACAAACTGGTGGGAAATGGAATGCAAAAGACCTACCAGGTACAGAATAAGCTCCAAGGGTAAGAATATTTGCAAATGTAAGCCACACACCATGGTCGCACTTCAGATGGCCCAGTTCATGAGCCAAAACAGCCTGCATGCATAATGCAGAAGTCAAAGAATTTTATAGCCAGAAGACTCAGATAATTTAAAGAAAATAAATATAAATCAGTTACGTAAAATTATCCTCATGTTTGACTTGATTTATAGATAGTAAATATAATGTTTAAACATAGGATTCAAGGAATGACAACGCAATAATGCTGGAATTAACAAATAAAGAGTACCACGGAAAAATATGTAAAGTTAAGAACTAGCAAATGTTTGCACTTGACTATCATTATATTTACTGCTAAGATGAAATACACCTGTGGATATACTTGGAAAAATAACTTCAAGTGTATAGGTACCTGCAACTCTTTTTGTGTCAGAAGCTCCACAAGGCTGGTATGAACAACGACAAATGGCTTTTTACCACTGATGGCTAAAGTATATGCGTTTGGCACAGGACTTTGCCGGACATAAAGATTGGGAGGCTCAATGTTTAATATTTGTGCAGCCTCGACCATTAGTTGATGAAGATCAGGAAGCTGAAAAATACATTCTAAAATTCAATCGATCATATATTTGCACAATTTTCATCAGCAACTACCTGTTTTCAGAAGCTTGAATCTTATGAAAAAGCAATGATTGGTATAATAATACATATGCATGAATGAAATTCAGTGCCTCAGATTTCTCTTAGGTTAGGAGAGTATATAAAGCACATTGAATAGGATGAGAAAAACGATGATCTCCACAGATTCATATTTTGCTAAAAGATGCGCATGTCAAGACCATGTTCTACATGAAATAGATAGTTACACTCTTGTAATGCGTGCTCATTCTGTTGCAGATTAAGGAGTTGTAACAGATGATCAAGTATGCTTTCTGTGATTTAACCAATTATGCAATCATTTTGGCTTCTCACCTGATTTATTCAAACACTTACTCACCTGATTTTTTGAAACGAGAACCGATGTCCCAATATTCTCAAGAAGCATGATTTGCTCTGTTACACCTCCTGTAACATGGTCAGGCAAACAGCTCAATCAAGAAGAACAGAAAACAAACCTAAGAATGCAAGACAAGCAAAATCATCACATATGTTCTAGAAGACTGATAAATTTCAAAGATTTAGATGCATGTCCAAAATGGGAAAGGCATGAATTCTCATATCATGCTATGACATCAAAGCAATCCAAATAGAATATCCAACATTGGACATAAATGTGCGGTGACCCCCTTGTTTGAATTTTCACAGAACAAATAGTCCATCACAAGTAAAGAGGTTCTAGCACTAATTTCAGCTTAACTGCAGCAGCTCACGCTATCTGAGATTTCTTACAGAGTCAAATACCTAATAGAGCCTTCCCGAGATCGTTCAACCCTGGTATGGCCCTCAGTAGCAGCGTGTTCTGCAAAATAATTCAAATTAAACCAACCGCATCAGTTGTGGCATCGACTACGAAGCAATCCGTCAACGACGATTCGAGCTCAAATATAACATTTCACAAGATGCCGAGCTCGAATCCTCGATGTTCAACAAGCACAGACACTTGAAAAACAGAATCGGAACAGAACCATCACGATTCACGAGGGGGGGAGAAAAGCCAGCCTCACCTGCTTGTCAAGCGGATGCCTAAAATCATCAGCGTCGAGATCGCGGAATACGACTGCCGCAGCTCCGCAGACCGACGACTTGACTCTCCGGCGGCCGTTCGCCGGCTTGAGCCCGAGCAAAGAGTAACCAAACCTCGCGCCGCCCGAGCTCGAACCTTTGGAGCTGAGACCGAGGATCGATGGCTTGTGAGGAGACAGAACGACGAGAGGACAGAGAGGAACCGAGGCCATCGGACTCTGCAAGCAGCGGCCGAGTTGCGGAGGCGCGGAAATCTAGCGTGGCGGAAATTTCCGGTATATGGGAGGTCCCGACGGAACTACAACGCTCACAGAGCTTGATATTTTTTTTTCTGTTTTATTTTATTATTGTCCTGAATTAAATTGTTTTAATTTTTAATTTTATTTTTTGGGGGGTTCTGCTTGAAGCGTTCGCCCGGTTGTGTCCACTAGCCGTACTTACGGCAGCAAATTGGCGCCGTTTCGTTTTCGGTTTGCTGACTTTGGCGGAAGAGGACAGGAAGGTAAATTCAGCCATCTTGGAGATGACGTGGAAGACGACCATGAGTGTCGGGATTCACATGGCTGTCTTAACTTGCATCTCCGGTCTAGGGTCCTCTCGGGAATCAGTTGTTGTAAGCCATTACATTGAACACATTAGCCCCAAGAGACTTACTGAAACAGCACCCGTAACTTGAATTTATTCAATAATAACAGAGCGGACCGATCTGTCCACACAGGAACAGTAGCAAGATGAGAAGCACTGGGATGCTAGCTTGGGTTTCCAGGTGAGCCCTTCGAAGCAGCACAAGAAGTCAGAGCGTGGGAATTAAAAACAAACGGAAAAGGAGCTCTAGAGGACTCCGACACCAAGCCTCTCGCATTTCTTCATTCATAGAGCCATACAAATGACAAACCCAGAGATAGCACAGCAGCTGCAGATGTTCTCACATAGACAGATGCACTTATTTGGGCAACTAACACGTAGCAAGCTTGTTTCCTTAGAAACTCTCGTGGATTTTACCCCTCCCTGAGCTTGGATCACCTTTGTAAAATCTAACTGAATCAAAATCCTAACCACCAAGCAGGAGGAAAGCTGCTCATCAACTTGACTAATATGAGCTTATGCCAGGGAGCCTGCTTGTTCACAGAGGTCTAGAAGCTCCAAGGTCTGCAAAAAAGTCACCAAGATATTTGAAAAAAGACTTTGAGTTTCAGCAAGCGTTAATTTGCCACTAAGAGATTGCAAAGTATTCAAGAAAAACTCTTGGGACAGTGATGTACTTAATGTACCTCAGGAACTGAGAGATCAAGGCGGAACTTTGGGCCATCATAATGGTGCAACACTGGCCTAAATGCGTCTTCTTCCAATGCCTTACATAGTTTCCGGATGCGGATTCTCACCTGATCAATTGAAAAAGGAGGGTCCAACTATGAAGCTACTTGGTGTAAATTAGAGCCAAAAAATAAAAGAGTAGGCTAAATGCGAGCATCATTATTACCTGAGCAGGGAATCTCGATTCACCTTTACATTTTTTATCCTCCCATGCAGTTGGATCAATGTTAGAACCCCCAAAACCAGCCGCCTAAGAAAGTACAAAAATGGGGAAGCAATGAAAGTAAGTAAAATGGAAAGAGGCTTCTAAAATATGATGGTACTCGAATTCAAATCATGTATTACTTTAAAGTTATTTCCCACCAAATTTAAGGAAACAAAGAATCCGGGGTTGATATTAAAACAAACCCCACAATATACACATGATACTCTGGACAAATAATATAGATAGAGAGTATGCAACAAACCTCAAAAATACCGTGCAGCTGATGAGTAGTGTAGTTGTAAAGAAACAGAGGTAGGCCTGGTGTTATTGCCCGGACTGAATCTCGGTATCTTGGAGGTAAACCTATGGGAAGATAAAAGAACCAATCATAAACTCAATATTAAAGGCAAAAAGACCAATAACAAAACCATAATTTCTCATAGAAGCATCTTCATCAGCGAAGTATGCACATCCTATATATGGTTGTGTGTCATATTGGAAAATATCCTTCAATAAAATTTTGACTATAAACATAATGAAGCCGTAATCATGGGCTTTGATCATCCATCTTGGGCACGATTTAAAAAAAAAAGTCAGTAACAATAATTACCAAACAGTTGGCGTTTCAAGTCTTCCTGCATAGTGTCATTGTTGCACACAAATATGTATCCTCCTAGCACTTCATTTCTTGGAAGAGTTTCCGTGGCTGGCAGAGTCTTGAACCTTTTGTCAGCTGCATTGTTACTGTCATTGGTGTTGTTATTGCTGTTGGTATTCTGGGGTTCCTTGCTTCTGATGTTGATATTAGCCACATGCTTATTAGCGATCATCCCAGTAACGTTATTCTGAACTGGATTGACATTCGGATACACAGGATTTACATTGTAAAAACCATTTGCAGAGGGTATTTTAATTGAATTGTCCAGAGTCTTTGAGTCCAAGTTCAGCATGTTAAGTTTGAGGTTCTCATACTCGTTGTCCTCCTGAAATCCAAACTTTTCCTTTCTTACTTCAGAAGGACCCTTTGCAAGATCGAGATTATTTATGCGTTCATCCTTCATCTTAGTCTGCTCAGCCAACTTGGAAGCAGCCATTAACCACTCATGATCCTCAGAAACCTTTACATGTCCTCGAAGGTCGTCACCAAATTGCCAAAAGTTTGCCATCATGCAATACCTAATGACATGTCATGTGAAGTATACCATTAAAGAACAACATCATGACTACGGACTGGGGAATCAAGGGAAAAAACAAATGATGATAAATCCTTGAAGCAGATCAGGAGGCCACACCAGTATTTCCGATTAGCACACTGTATGGTAAATTAATGTCAACAAAATTTCGAGAATCTACTGAATAAATGTGAAACAAAATTCTGATTTTGAGATCTCACTCCTAGCAAATCACTAGATCAGACCATCACACAAAACGGAATCTTCACCAAGAGTCACACAAGAGCAGGAATTTTCATAGCAAAAGCCAGAATTTCTTTCCAACCACCTTGAACTTTTGACTAGCGAGACTAGTCAACGGAAGGTAGACTCATCGTCAACCAATCTGCACCAAGCCCACCAGGAAGCTCCATTTTCACCAGATGACATCATAAATTAGCAACATTTCTCGAAACCCATGAGAACACAGTACCTAAACAGCCTGAAGACGATGCATGGAGAAAGCAACTTCACCCCAAGTCTGAGCTAAATCTAAAGTTGAAATGCATACGCGAAAACCCAAGAGAACAAGGACAAGGAACAAACTTGTAGCTGAAATTAGCTTGAATCACAACAGACTGATCCGGGCGGAGTAGGATTTCGACAGAGTGCGGAAAGTCAGGCTCGACAAAGTGAGATCTTTAACTAATTCAGTAAACCCTAGATTTTAGAGATCGTAATAAGAGAGAGTGCCACAGAGAGAGAGAGAGAGAGAGAGAGAACCTTTCAGCCAACTGGACTGTTAGTCGCCAGACCCGAAAGACAAACAGACNACCTTTCAGCTAACTGGGCTGTTAGTCGCCAGACCCGAAAGACAAACAGACAGACAGACGGACAGACAGGAGAGAGATTGTGTGAGAGACATCATCTTTTGATGGGATTTGTAGTTCAGTCTTTCCAAAGCTGCCATTGCATGTTTACAGATATTACTTGTTCTGCCACTCCGCTTACATCTCTTATCGTTTCTAAACTTCGGAAAAAACTGATTTATAAGGATGAAAATAAAGACGTGTGGCAAATTGACAGCCAAGTTATGAATTACACGACGGCGGTAAATATTGGGGATCAATTCGCATTCTTTAACTAGACGGTGGGATCATTCCTATATTTTACTTTAGTTGAAGGACTAAAATGAAAACAAAATTGAGGATGAACAAAGGGTTAAAGACGCGGACCGGCGTAAGTAGGAAAACCGCCTCCACCATAGTTTTTAAAACCGGACCGGTCCGGCCGGTTCGACCGGGAACCGGCCACTCCCCGGTCCGATTCTCAGAAAAAAATCCAATTATTATTTAAATGAGGTAAAATCCAATTGAATCGGCCAGTTCTTACTTGAACCAATAAATCCAATT